>BPLS01027963.1:0-17960 GCA_019656275.1 Rhododendron kiyosumense
CTAAATAACTCATGATCTTATCTCTCATCTAAGAACTTGAGCTTGCACTAACTATTGTAGGCCGGATTAGCATACATATCAAGTGGGACAAGGTTGTACAATCCTTTAGAAAGGATTGTACAACGAGTTAGGCTCAAGGATTGTACGGCCTAGCCACGCCTCGTCACTACGAGAGGCCACGTGGAATAGTCCCCTCCTGAGCAGAGGTGAGACTTTCTGCGGCCGTCGGCACAAACGAGCAGAGCCAACCCCGCGCGCCCACATAATTAACTGAGCACCGCCCGATAAGCTCAAGGCTAAATCCCTCTCCGCGCCCACATAATCGACTGAGCCCCACCCAACTATTTTTTATCCGCCCTCCATAAAAATCACATCAATATATACATGTCCTTTATAAATAATACTCATATTATCTTATTATCCCCTTTATAAATAATACCCAAAACTCATGCTATTATCCCCCTCCATACTATTTTTTTCAAGTCATTTTTAATGTACGAAGATGATGTACTAAAGCTAACGGGGCAAGTGATCAATACCTATTGGCCACCAATTCATGCTACTCGTGCACTTGATTTCATTAGAAGTACTGATGCCACTGTAGTTGCATTTTGATATTCAGTCAACGTACGTTTACTAAATAAACTAATTACTCGATGCCAGTTTTCAATTTAATAATCTCTCCACAATGTCAATTATATCAAGTTAAGCAGTGAACATAAATTTAGTTTAGGTTCGGTACCTAGCTATCAATTTATTGCACGTGCCTATTGTCCCGTACTAGCAAATGCCAATGTCTAATTGTCTAAAGGCATTTACAACCCCAAGCTAAGGATTCATTTTTTGACATCTGTTCACCTCCGACCCACCCATTCAAGTCCAAATCCACTTCACACATATCATAATAAAAGTAGGTTAAACGTAGACAACATAACTCTACATAACCATTTTCATTGAAGGGTGTTTCATGCGAAAATTTATTCTGGACTAGCTCAAGGATTAGTCCGATTGATTGGTGGGTTTGCTCTCCACACAATTAACCATGATTTGATTCTTGGGATTAGACAACAAGAAAGCAAGTTCTTGTGAATTCTCTAGCTCCGGCGTGGATAACATGCCTTTTTATAGGACCGGGAGGAGGATTATAAAGGTGCGCGTAAACTGACCCAAACATCCTGACCATAAAACCAATAAATATCTATCAATAGACTGAAAAACAGAGAATAAATATCGGAAAACTGGTCACATTCATGATTTCTTTTAATAATTTTATTGAACACTTAAGAGGCGACGAGTGAATACTGGAAATTTGGAGACCATAGTAACAATCATAAAATCCAATAAAAAACAATGGTGAAATATGAGAGAGAGAGAGATAGAACAATGGTGAAATGAGAGAGAGAAGTTTGTGCCGGTATCTCTCCTCTCAATTCCTCTAGAACAATTTTATTTCTGAGCTTATGATCTATGACATAGTCTTCCACTAAGTATCCTGCATTGGTGCTAACAATAATCTTCTAATCCTTAGAACTATAAAATAATCCACATTTTGTTCCTATAGGATACCTCACAAATAGACAAACTTATGTTATTGATTCCAATTTATCTGTGTTCCTATTTAGCACATGTGCTGGACTACCCCAAACCCGAACATGTTGCAGACTAGGTTTGCGCTTAGTTCACAGTTCTGTGTGTGTAGATGGTATTAACTTAGATGGTACCAAGTTAAGAATGTTTGCTGTTGTTTCTAGTGCATGTTCCCAAAACGAAGATGGTAAATCTGAATAACTCATCATAGATTTTACCATATCCATAAGAGTCCTATTCCTTATCTCTGCTACACCATTTTGTTGTGACATACCCTGGAGCTAACAACTGGGATGTAATCCCTTCAGCCGACAAGTAGTATCTAACCCTCCCAAAAGGTATTCACCACCACGATTAGATTGTAGTGTCTTAAGACATTTATCGAGACGTTTTCCGTTTTCGCCCTATAATCCCTGAATTTCTCAAAGTATTTGGACTTACGACGCATCAAATAAATATATCCATACCTTGAGTAATCATCAATAAAAGTGATAAAATACTCAAAATCACTTCTAGCTTAGACATTCATAGGTCCACACAAATCAATGTGAACCAATTCTAATGGCTTTTTGGCTCTATATCCTTTTTACTAAAAAAGGCGTCTTAGTCATCTTATCTTCCAAACTGGATTTATAGACTAGAAGTTCGTCAACTTCTAATGAACCCAAAGGTTCATCCCTAACCAGTCTGGAAAATCCTATTCAGATTAATATGACCAATGCGTAAGTGTCAAAGATACGTTTGGTTCAAATTTAGAAGGCTCCTTTATCTTACATGGTATATTATAATTAGGGTTATTCAATTCATGCAGTTGCACTATAGGAAATATATGATTAATAATGTAGAGATCATCCACCAATGAATCAGAACAGATAAAATGTTTGTTTAACTTAATAACCACAGAGTCACTAAAATAAACCAAATATTCATCATTGATCAACTTAGAAACTGAAACTAAGTTTCTTCTAATAGAGGGAACATAAAGACAATCTCTCAAAATTAAACTTCTATTACTACTAAAATTTAAAATGACATTTTCTACTGCAACTGCTGTCACTCTTATAGCATTTCTCATATGTAGATAAATCTCTCCATCACCGAGTCTTTTGATTTCATGGAACCCATGCAACAAATTACAAACATGATTAGTGGCTCTCGTATTTACACAATAGGTAGATAACACCACTAAACGTGATTCAACAATCAGTGAAAAAGATTTATCCAGATTGTTCACTTTATTGAGATAGAAATGGACATTCCTACTTCTAGTGTTTTTCTGCTTGCAGTGAAAACACTTACTAGCAGGCTTTTTCACTCCATCTCGAGGCGCATGAACTGCCTCCACAACCTTTTTTTGAGATTTATTCTACTTCTTCTTGACTTTTAGCTTAGAAGTAGAAGCCTTCTCCGCCACTAACATAGATGGTTTCTTCACACCCACAAGACCCTCAGTTGCTTAGAGTTCCTTAAGAAGTTTCGCCTAAGTTAAAGGTATTTTGTCATAGAATAGTTTAGGTGAAACTGCTTAAAACTCTCAGACTGCAGTGAGTTAAGAAGAAAATCTATTTGAGTTTTCCCATCAATTTCAGCTCCAAGGATCAATAATTCAATAAGAAGAGCTATCATCTTAAAAAACATGATCCTTAATCGGAGTCCTTTTAACATGGGTTATGTTCAGCAATTTTTATAAGATTTTGCTTCCTGTTCTGTAGCATTCTCATTAGGTCTCGGAGGGCACACGTTAGACAACACCAATTTGTGCTTCTCAGCAGTTAACAGAATATCCAAGTTCATTTTTCAGTAAATATAATACAGTCCAGTAAGTTTATTTTCTTTGAAAATAATGGCAAGTGGATTGAAAGAGCTCATTTTTGAATTTGAGAATCACATAAAAAAATTATGAAGGGTAATAAAAAATTTAAAATTTATTTTAATATTGGTTCCCTCAGCCATATGTTAAAATGAAAAATATTGGCAACCCTACACACCGCGAAGAGCATGCCTCGATGGGAAGCTCTTCTACTCTTCATCATTTGTTTAGATAGGCACAACATTTTAATTTTACAATCTGGACACTAGACCATGCCAAAAAGAATTAAATAGCCAATATTGATTCGATCCTATAAATAATAGAAGTGACTCGGATAAAGGGATATTATTATTTATAACTAAGTGTATACCATTACCTAACTTTTAAACTCATTGTTCCATTAAGAACCACCTCAGATGGAAAAGTGACCGACACAAAAATTATCTTGGAGCTATCCCTTTAGGAAGTTTGAACCGATAATGCCATAATTAATTTTGTCCGAAAAGGTGGAAGGTTCTACAACCATCACACAAAATTAATTATATCACATATGAACTAGCAATGGATACCATGAGATTTATTCAAATAAATTCCCTCTCCACTTGGTTATTTAAAAAATTTGTGAGGGTTATCAAATTTTCAAGTTTGCAAAAAAACGTGATCTGGGTCAAAGGCCAAATATTACCATGTTATCTCAATACGGTAAATTATCACATATGCAAACAATATGAAAACACAAATAATAAGAAAATACAAGATAAAGAATCCAACTATTATGGATAAAGATGCAACCGTGAGCAACAAGGAATCCTTTCAAATTTGAAATCCTTAAGCAATAAAGAGCCCTTCCAAACTTAAAATATTTAAGCAATCTTCCAAATTTGAAATCCTTTGGCAATACTTGTGTGGAAGACTTATATAGTTTGAATCAATCAAGGAAACCAAAATCCAACCGTGCTTAAACAGGAAAAAATAGATTTGATATATTCCCACGTAAACTGTACAGAATTCTATATTTTGGCCATATCTTCCTCATTGGACCTCCAGTTGAAGTGATTCAAATTGGGTTGGATTCAATATTCAATTATCTACAACTTTCATGAAGAGTAGATTTTTTAATTTCAGCGTTTACTTGGTCGAAATAGCCTAGCAATCAGACCCAACGAATCTGAAAAAATTCTATTGCGAGCCAAACAACTTCTATCTTTTGTATCTACCAGCTTCAATCTCCGAATAACTGCCGAATGCTATTACAATTGAAGAAATATACAAACATCGATCTTATGCCTCCATTGGAGTTCACATACTACGTTAATTACTACAACCACAAAAAAAAAATCGTGGCACCCAATAAATAACACATGCTATACGTTAATTATTACAACCACGAAAAATAATTGTACGTGGCACCCTATAAATAACAATAACCACGAAAAAATTATCGTGAGATCCAATCACAAAAATCATGTGACCATAATAGCTGGGTAAGAATGCTGCAAAATAAGGGTTAGCATAGTTCTACGTTCTACCCTCTATAACCTACGGATAACATGGCCTGTTAGTCCATACATGTGATTATAGCCTGCTCTGATACCATTGTTGGGAAACGATTCCCAGAACCTAGTAATGACACGTACATATTAGACAACAAAAAAATTCACAAAATCCTATAAGGTGGAATTAGGGTTTCACCTCAACTTCTTATAACACGAACGCTGGTTGAAGTTGTTATAGCATGTCTTGCACCTTACTGCTCGATTGCACCTTACGATCTTCTATCGTATTCCCTACACGTCTAAAACATGAACCGAGTGTGGACTCTTTCATGATCTGTTAGCACTCTCTTTCATGAACTGTTTGCACTCTCTAAAGTCTGCCTCTATTTTGTGAATAATAGAAAACTTATATCTGACCTAGAGAGCATACCGTGTATATATAGGGCTACAAGAGAGACCTAATGAGTAATAAATCCGGGCTCCAAGTGTAAATAAGAAACACTAATCCCACCAGGCTTTCATTTTTTATTTCACTAATTATAATTCACCTCATTACAGAATTATAATTGCACTCTCTTCATTATCTCAATTATATTACGAGCTCCATTATATTAAATACTTATTAATCTCCCAACGTTAAGATTATAGATACTCATTGATTAAAATAAATTACTAACACTCTCAAGTTGTAAGAAAGAGCAACAATGGCAGAAATAAAATATCGAATGCCCAAATTCAACTGAAAAAATATAAACGGAGTCAAATAACATCTCAAATCCAAAAAATAATAATAATGAAACAATAGTGTCGACAACACCATTTAAACATACAAATGGAGAACATAATCACCAAGAGGTAGGTCCTTCAAGCTTTTACGGTCACAGGATCATAGTATTACATCTGCAAAGCCAGGAACGATTAAAAAATTAAATTAGCCACTAAAAAAAAATTTGTAAACATCAATAAAGACAAAGAATCACACCACCACAATAATAAGAGATTTGATTGTCTGACATTCGGATAAAAGATGAATGTATTTCAAACATTGATTTTTTTTTGTTTTTTGTTTTGGAGTCAGTAACAAAAAAAACCATATTGCGTGTCACTATTTTAATAACTGCATACCATTTCGTGGGTCAATTTTAACACTTTTCTCTTCATTGGCCTCATGAGCATTCATGGGAGGCACATTTATTTCTTCATCTATTTATATAAACAAAAGAAATTCCGCATTGTTAGTAGACTAAAAAGCGCAGTTTATATGGTCAACTTTCATATTTTGCTCTTCAACTGCTACTTGAGCATCCTCATGTGTCTCGACTAGTCCCGTCACTGAAAGCATATTAATTTCATTCTCACTATTCATCCTGTAAATGGGACACCAATTTTACACCTTTCAAGAGAAGACCATTAAAACTCAAATTTAACACCTTCCAATGTCTTTCTTACCAAAAATTGTGGTTTTACTTCAATGATGACCCATGATTGCAATTTAGCAACTTTTTAATTTAGCATACCTTTCATGTTTAAGTTTCAAAAAACTTCACAAAACTATGTCTTTTATATTTAGTAACACAACAAAAGAAAAATGTATTAATTCCATGAGAAGAATTAATTCAATTAATTCAACAGAAATAAAGGCACCTAAACACAAATGAATCATAGACAATCGATGAAATTAGATGGGTGGATAGTGACACCCCACAGTCAACACAAATAGAGCCAACTAATTAATAAGAAGTTTTGTGCATGTTCAAGAGGACACCAAGAAAGAAAAGAAAAACTCAACTGTAAAAGAACTCAATTGTAAAAAATTGATGGATCAACTCACCTCAAAAAAATGATAGTAGTTTCGAAGCAGATTTAGATGGTGTAGTGAGAGAGGTAGAGAAAGTAAATAAGAAGAATGGCAGAAGTTGCTATAGAATTTAGGTGATTTCCATAATTGAATTTAGAAAAAGGAAAATGGTTTATTACCTTTTTGAGCTCCAACCTGTGAAAATCACAGAAGAAGTCAGTATCAGCTATATAAAAATTATTTCATGGAAGAATTAATTATAGAAAGTAAAGGGTTCATTACCTTTTTTTAGGATAACCAATATTACCGAGTTGATTTGGCCCTCTCTCCTTACCTCTTTCCTTATCGGGCATGCACTAATTTTTTTAAAAGGTATGTTGCTTAATTATAAATCAATCTCGCCCTTTAGATAACCAATATTACCTTCTGAGCACAACTGAAAGTCAGTCGAAGATTTGTCTCAATCACGGCATTAGATGGCAATCACAATTTTAGGTTTCCTTTCATCCTTCTTCCAAATATTCATTATTCACTTACCAAAAAAAAAAAAATTTGTTATTCACATTAGGAAACCTTCATTCCTTTGATCCAACGGCTACAACCTTAGGGTATCCACAATGCTATAATCAAAAATTGATAACAAAAAGTTAGCACATCAGCTTTTGATTATTCATTTAAGATATTGCTAAGATTAACAATGTAGATGTCTACAATGGCAAAATCAAAATTGGATAACCAAAACTTATTATAACATCATTTTTTTAAACTACAAAAACTAAAAACTGTGAAAAGTAGAAAATAGTTTTAAAACTAATAATAACTATTTACTAGAAATTGAAAATAATTTTTGAAAAAAAATTATTTTAAAACAATTGTTTTCTAAAAAAAATTAGGAAAAATATTGAAAAATATTTTTCGAAAGAAAGAGAGGAAAAAGGAAGAGAGATAGAATAGGAGTTTTTGATTGAGAATATGTGGGTCTATTAAATTTGGTTATTGTCAAAAGGTTGCTAGTTTTGGTTATCCAAAACCCAAAATTTGATTATTTTTAAGGAGGTTGTTAAGTTTGATTATAGCATTGTGCGCCATATTTTACACAAACATTGTTAACTTTAAAAACCTTTTACATTTGATTATAGCATTGTGGATACTCTTATCACCAAATATGATCAAACAACTGTAGATGCATTTATGTGTGTATGTGTAGACATTTTGATGGAAAACTGCTCTGTTTTATAATATAGATAAATAATTTTTATATCAAGAATCTTAAAAATGGACATTGTGATCATCAAAACAAAACCCTAACAATCCCATTCTCCTACATAAAAAACTTATGAGAGGGAAAATGAGAATGAGAATTTTGATCTACTAATTGGATAAGGGAAAAATAGAGGCGATAAAAGCTGACCTGAAGCTGGGTTGGCGCAAAATGTGGATCTTGAATTGAGTTCAAACTATCGACATCTTTTTTTGAATCGGGAAAACGATCGACTTTGGGTGCCACAAATATACCAATTGCTTCAAGGTACCCTCTATGATCACTACGTCCATGGAACCCAGCAATGACTCCACCTTCTATTGGAATGGACACAGAATGAACCCCTCCTGGACCAAAAGGCCCATATTTCTTTAGATTTGTATTAAAACAGAGAGATGTGAGTACCGCATGTCCATAGTAGCTTTTGTACGTCAGGTTTACGGATGAGAGCTGATCTACTGAATTGTCGATGGAGAACTAAACAAGTACAAGTTAGGACTTTATTTGGGACGCATAAAAAATAAAAGTAAAAATCATCTGAAATTATTGTAGTTTTTGGTTAAATAATTCACTTGCCTATTCGCCTTGACAGTGAAGATCAAAATTTTTTAAGAAAATTAAAAATGTTGCGGACAAAAATGAAAGTGCATAAATTTTGAAAAATAGGTGTTGGGAACCATTCGACGTGTGTGGGACCCATGTGCATCGGATGGATCCGATGCCTCTCTATCTGAATTTGTGAATAAGCTAAAGAGGGGCACACCTTTGTAAATCCACCGCCACCGTTACCGCCAATTTTTACGGAGCTTCCTATAAGAATACCATCACTGCTTTTACTTTCGAATAAAATTGAATCGATAACATCGCCATAACAAATAGTTATCTGCATTATAGGACCGTCAAGCTTGTAAGTTGAATATACACCACCTCTCCCTCCCCATGGCCCTAGAGATATCCATCCTTCTCCACCCATAATCGTGCCCTGCACATTTACACAATCATTTAACACCTTTTTTCCACTTTTTGACTTTCCATTGTTGCAAAATATTACTCTTTTGCCCCTTCTTTTTTGAATTAATGTAGCAACCTTAATTCGAAATCCAAAAGGGTATTTTGTGAAAAGTTGAAACTTTAAAAATATAATGATTGTGTTTCCTTAATAAGTTAATTTTTCAAAATGGGTAAAAAAAAAATTGGCACGGAAGGAGTATCTTTTATATGTATATATGTGTGGGGAAATTGTGTGTCGTTGGAACTGTTGGACTCTCTTGGTGCCTATTCAAAGAAATTCTACCGCATAATAAGTACAAGCGTTCATGCCCGTTCGATACACGGGACAAAAAAATTCACATTGAAGATTTGCCATGTGTTGTTGAAGATTTGCTTGTGTTGTTGTGGAAAAACCCAAGCGTGGGATTGCAGTAAATGAGCCTCTCGTGGCTCATGAACAGGGCTCCAAGTATTAGCTATAAATTGGAGTCCTCTGCTTTGGGTTTTGTATCTCTCTTGAGTGAGAGACCAGAGAGGTGTAGAGGTGTAGAGAGAGTGGAGCAGTGTGAGAGCTCCTCCTTCGGGATGCAGCCGAGCTCCTCTTATGAGGCTCTATCAAAAAGAGAATGATAGAGCATTTGAAAATCAGAGAGCGTTTGAGAGCAGCATAAGTATGCATTTGTATCGGTTTGTGAGTGAGTGTGAGTTTGAGTGATTTTGTAATCCTCCTCCTCTTCTATAATAGAAATTCGTTTGCCCCCTCCAGTGGACGTACCTTATTCATAAGGGAACCACGTAAATTTTGTCTTGTGTGTTTTGAGTTCTTGGTTCGATCGTTTGTTTCCGCAACACTCATACCAATAGACTGCATCCAAATCAAAACTAGAAGTGATTTAAATACGCATGCTTCCAGTCAGATAGAGAGAGAGAGAAATCTACGGAAAAGATCGAGGTAGAGAAGCCAGAAAAAATGGTTATCAAAACCGCCAAAACTATGACAAGAGCAATGTTCAATGCTACAACTGTCATGGCTATGGCCATTGCAGTAATGAGTGCTTAAGCAAAGCACCTGTAGAGGTTGGAGAACAGTCAACTTTGCAGACCAAGACATAGTTGAGGAAAAGAAAAACAGTTAATTTATAATCACACACATAGGCGGAAGCACTAAGGGATGAATGGGGTCTAGTGATCCCACTCACTTTGATTTTCCACAAGAACATTTGATAGTGCGTGTGGAACTCTTGTATTTTGTAAGAAATTGTGTATTTGGGTGTGATTATAGCATCTTAAATGGTAATATCAGGGGGTCTGTTTGTGGTTCTTGGTCATAGTTAAGGGGTGTGAGTGAAAATAGCCCAACACATATATACAGGGAACCAATTGAGAAGAAGATAAAACCCTAGCCCAAATTTTATTTTCTCTCACACTCATGGCGCCCAAAACTCGGTCACGGAGGAATGTACGATCTTCCGAACCATCCGCCGCCGTCAACGGGGAAGATCTCCTTTCCTCACGACCCGAATCATCCAATCGAACCCGAGCCTCCAGGAAGAGAAAAACCGCAACAACGATCGAACTTGAATCATCCAACCAAACCCTAGCCTCCAAGAAGAGAGAAACCGCAGCAACTTTGTCTTCATCCTCCTCCGCCATGTTGATCGAATATCATCCCTCTGTCGTCGCCACCTTGGACGAGGATCAGGACGTCGAGAAGCTTCTAGAAGACTTCGCTAAGAAGAGCCTGGTGCTCCTAGCCAAGGAAGCGGTCTCCATGCACCCCATTTTGATCGAGAGCGTTCGAAAATTGGCCGTTTTCAACCCCGCCCTTCGCAAGATCCTCGTGTACGGCCTCGAAAGTTATACCACCTCCCAAACCCTAACCTCCGTCTTCAGAGAGTGTGGCGAGATTGAGGACTACTATATGCCCTGCAGATTCTCCTTCTGTAGATTCCTCGTGTCCGGAGCCGGAGTCCACGCTTATATCCTCTTCAAGCACCGAAGCGGAGCCCTTAATGCCCTCAAACAGCCTCGCAAGGTGATCGATAACCGTAGCACCTATTGCGAACTGGAGTCCCTCAAAGACATTACCGTCACCGGTGAGTTGCTCACTGTTCCTCCGGGGTATTATGATTTAACATCCCAAGACCAACCACCATCAATCAAGGAGGAGGAGGAGGAGCCGGTGGAGAAGGTTCTAGAAGCCTTTGGGCGGGAGTACCTGTTGTTTTTTGTTAAGGATGCTGTATCCAAGTATCCGGATTTGAACGAGACCGCTTTCAAGCTGGCCGATTTAGACCGCAGACTCCGCCAGGTCTGGGTGACCAACGTCCGTGTGGGGACCACTGCCTGGACCCTTAAAACCTACTTTGAAAAGTACGGCGAGGTCGAGAGCATTCTGTGCATCCAGGATTACGTTGATGAGTTAAATAATGGCAGCGTTATTGTGGTCTTCAAGCAACGACATGGGGCCCGGAAGGCGGTTAAAGGTCTCCACAAGGACACCGAATTTGGGATTGGTGGCTTTATCCTCTGTATGCCCTTCGGTCGTGATAATCCGTTCTAGGTAATTTAAAGGATTAGGCGTTTAGCCCACCCCGTACCATTTACTTAGTACTTGCTCATCATATTTGCCTGTCCTTTTTTCAAGTTTGTTATGTATTTCGATAGATTGTCTAGAGAGATTTTGATTAATTTTATTATTCATGCATAGAGCTTGGTTTAGATTATGCATGCCACCTTGAAAACAAGGTGAAAACTGCAGACAAAGGCGTGTGGGTTTACCAGTGAGATAGAGGAGTTGAAGAAGATGATTCATCATGTACGTTATATCATTGTTTCCTTTTTTCAAGTTCATTACTCTATGACTACAACATCTAACGTAATGTTTCTTTATTGTATGAAAGAGATTGATATCCTGCAGGTCCATTTCATTGTAACACAATGTTTGCTTATCTCTTGAGTATTCCTACCAATGTAGTATTGCTTATCTCTCGGTTCTGCTTTGTGAGCTAATGTAGGGCTCTTGATGCTAGTTTTTGGGTTTAATGATAAGCTAACCTACTTTTGATAGTGTTGTTTTTGCTTCTACATTTCCATCTTCTTATATCAAAACTTACCTTTGGAACAATAGCAGGTTACTGTTGTTTTTATTTTTTGAGCAACAACTTTTACCTTTTGTTTAGCCCACCCCGTATGATTTACTTGGTGAAAGGATACACTAGTTTCGGTGCCGAGCGGGTACCACGCTCGGCACCACGTGGTACCTGCTCGGTGCATCCGAGCCGTCTATTTCGGTTTTGGACGGCTCAGATTTGAAGAGAGAAAAATGAGAGAGAAAGTGGGGGTTAGAGGAGAGAGGGTATATCAATCTGGGTTATCCAATAAACTTTTGGACAGTCTGAATGTGTTGTTCGGGTATCACGTCAGCCAGGTGACGTGGTACCTCCTCGGGACTGAAAAATTTCTTGTGAAAGTAAGAGTTAACATCTATACTATATATTAAACAAAAGTAAAGATTAGTGAGAAGAGTTCACGTCGCGACAAGTGGCACGATTTGGTTCGCACAAAATTAACAAACGCGAAAAAGTACTTTTGTATAAGGACAAAACGCCCAAAAAGCAACGAAAGGTAAGGGAACAAGGCCTTATATTTAATTACGAGGAACACTTTTGAAAATTCATCAAGTTTTTACTTGCACTTTCAGTAATGGACAAACATTTTGGAACATCTTAAAATAGAATAATATATGGACTAACAATTAGGAACAATGAAGTACTTCAATAAAGGATAAAGATGCTCACACGTTTAAACTGGCATTTGGTCCAACAGTTGTGTATTAGTAAGGTGAAATAGTCAACCATATGAAACAACCGTTGTTGGTGGGTTAAATAGAAATTGTTGTAGACCCAATTCTTTTAGTAAACGACTGGAAAAAATGGGTGAAGTATTACTTCGGAGAGTAATTTTTCATTAGATTAGTCGTCCATTTTTAAGTGTCCTACTTCGTAATTCTAACTTATTAAAAAAACATCATCATTACACTTTTCACATCAACTTTTACCTCTACTTTCTTTCATTATCCTCTATGAAAACATTATTATTACACTTTTACTCACTAACTTTTTAAAATGAAATCTATTTTTAGGGGCAAAATAAAAAATTCACCAACTTTTACCCACTAATTTTACAAAATAGATACTTATTAAGAGACGATTCAAAATGAAATACTGAACTCTAAAAAAGGGACGGAGGGAGTAACTATTAACTACTTTGTCGGAAGAGGTTGAAGGATAATCCAAGTGCTAAAATGCTTTCTTTATCAGGATAAGATCTAGAGTTCGAGTCTCACTCATGATCTAGGAGTATATCACATCCTTACCCCTTATATTAGGCTAGATCCAGTAGATAAGTTTCATGCACGTACGGACACACAATATTATTTAATCGGAAAATATTATTAATTTTTCATCTTTTTAACCAGAACAAACAAGAATCAAAACCAAGAATCATGACTTCGTTACCACAGCTCTAACATCTTAATAGTGATGAGAGATAGATTGTTCAATCAAGCCTTATCATAGTAATTAATACTCATCCAAACCACAAAATTAGTACTTAACAAGGATCCTAATCCCTGATGTTTATGCTACATTGTCGTTAAGCTAGGGGTTACTATATTTAGTAGTTGACGTCCGGACCAAAAGTCCTACGGTCCAATTCCTATTCAATCTATGAGTCCCGGTTAGATATCGGTTTTATTCACGGATTATATTCTATAAACACTAAATCCAGCAAGAACAGGTTTCGATTCCCCTTTCCTAGAGACTCGATCAAAGTGATTCCACACAACAAACATAGGTCTTCCTTTGGATTTACAAGCAGTTACCTCATCTTCCTCATCAAATATATCGATTCCTAGCACATCATTCTCCATCCACTCATCGTCAGTCCAATGGGTGCTAGCAGTAGCAGTTTCTGCCTCTCCGATTGTCGACATCTAACACCAAAGCGTCAAGAACAATAATGACAGTCAAGTTTAAATCCTCAACCAACTGTTCAACAAAAGCCTACTATAATTTCTGCTTCTTTGCAGGGGGTTCAAATACTTTTCAAGGGGTTCAACACCTAAATGCATGCATAAGAAAAATCTAAAAGGATAACAACTTGCCCCCAGCGAAATAAAATTGGGAAAAATCTCGGGAACTAATTACTGAAGCATAATTACCATTTGTGCAGTAGGAAATGGGAATTTCACAATTATGAAATGAAATACGGTAAATAGGAGGAGGATTATCACTCAAAGGGAGAAAGAAAAGAATGAGAGAGACGATGCAAAAATAACTGTAGCATAGAATGGGAAGACAATCAATAGGAGAGGATGTTGTTGATTGACGAATTCCATCTCTTAAGGTAGACATGGATTGAAAAGTTAAGTAACTTATTTTTATGTCTTTATTTGAAATTTTTTTTTTTGCATTTGTTTGTTTTGCGTTAAACTTTTGTGACTTCTGATTCGTCTCGACGAGGGAAATCAGAAAAGTAAAATTTTTGATCAAAACTCATAATTTTTTGAATACAGACAAAAAAGTCAATAAATCAACTTATTTTACTTATTCTTGTCTTTTTGAAAAAAATTATGAGTTTTGATCAAAATTTTTTACTTTCCCGACTCTTCTCGCCGAGACGAATAGATAAGTTATAAAAATTTGACGCAAAATTATCAAATACGAATTTTTTTTGAATAAAGATAAAAAAAATACTACTGAACTTTTAAAGCCAAATTGAACTATTAAACTTAGTTTCCTTTGAGGGAGACTAATTCAAAACTTAGACATAATTCCTCCTATACTATACCAACATTGGTTAATTATGATTTAAACCAACAAAATCTTTCAAAATCCTCTCGTTACTTTTAAAAATCAAAAGGAGTAAGCGGGAGGAAGTATTAGGATGCTTCCATATTTGTTGTTTATTGCCAAATAGGGTATTAAATTCGAAATTACTGTCCCACAATTTAAGGATAAGTAAGGTATTAAATTCAATAAAAAGTCAACAATTCAACAAAAGCAACGAAATTACTGTGACTTGTGTGCTGAACGGCGCTGTGTGGGTTCAATGTTTTGTTTGGAGCATTTGCATGTTCTGCTTTTGGACCCATTCAATTTTTCATTGGATATCTTTTTTTTTTTTACCTCATCCTTTGCTTCAGTCTTTGTGGCTAGTATGTGGTCTCATCCTTGATGTACCATTTGTCGAATTTAAATAAATAAATTTGCCGATCAAAAAAAAAAAATTACAACACAAACCACAACCCTCACATAGTTAGGTATTTGGATTGTTTTTCTAAATTCAAAACCATTCACCCTCAATTCAAGGATAGGTCAACTAAAAACATTCCCAATTTTTCATTATAATTTCTTGTTCAAATATTTTGTAAAAACAGAGAAAATAAATGGTAATTGTGTCAGCCAATTAAATAAATTCACTTGTCGCTCTCACGTTTCCTCCTCACAAAAAGTCATTCTGAATATAGATATAGATATGAGAGAGAGAGAGAGAGAGAGAGAGAGAGAGAGAGAGAGAGAGAGAGAGAGAGAGGAGGGGTGGAGATTGTTTACCATTAGAATTTAATTGCGTGAAAGGTCTGAAGGGTTGGATACTGGTGGTGATGAGCGTTGGTGGTGATAGTAGAGTTTCGATCTAGGTCGACGAAACTCCGGTCTGAAGAAGGTCGTGATTTTAAAGAGTAGTTACCATATATAGCTTCGGAATTGTAGGGAATCTGGAAGCCCACATCATATTAATTACTCTCGGATTTCGCCGGAGTACGAGATTCCTTCACCGAACCGTCTTCCCCAAAAGATTGATTGCTGGATCTTAGGATAGAATATTAGATTATCAGATTGGAAAACGGTATGACCGAAGAATGCAATGTATTAAGTGTCACGAGGAGATTATGATCTAAGGATATATATCAGGTCAGACAAGGGGGATTTAGTATTTTAGTATTTGCTTTGTTTTTCCCAGTTAAATAACTTGTAGTACTGTATATAAATTATAGCTAATTGGGTGATATGTGGACAGGGGTATTGCGGAGGGGCAAGTCAAACAAGGCCAGTTTGGGCGCACTTTGCGGAGGGGTGACTTCAATATTCATCATAGGACCTTTCCTATGTACTAGAGTTTTAGCAGCGTGCTACGCACGTTTAGTTATGTTCGTTGATTTTATATTTTATGTATTTTTTTAATTTTTATTTTTATTTTGGGTTTATATGTTTGAATACGTTGAAAATGTTGGCATATTTTAATTAGTACGCAGCGTGCTACACACGTTTGGTTATGTTCGTTAATTTTATATTTTATGTATTTTTTAATTTTAATTTTTATTTTGGGTTTATATGTTCGAATACGTTGAAAATGTTGGCATGTTTTAATTAGTACATAATTGAAAACTTTGGGTTTGTGAGGGAAGGGAAATATTACAGACATAAGAAGTTCATCAGTTGTGACTTCTGCCAGTAAAATATTTGAAGTTTTGTGTTCTACCTAACTCTACATAGATCAGAAGTTTGGTATGGCTTGTTCTTTTCAAAGCCATTCTATATTTTCTCCAGTCCGTTGGCATTTAGAACCAGTACTCAAACTATGGTTTGTTCTACTACTCCAACTACAATCAAATCTTCAGTACATTATTCCAAAGCTTCCAGAAAATCTCTGAACAATGGATAATAGAAGTCGTCATTCACAATAGGAATAAGCCAGCTTTCCATTCCCACGAAGAATTGAATGCTTGTATTACCATTGTTTATTCATAATAGTTCCATTTGCTGAGCAAATACCTACAATATATTAGAATTGCAGGGTGAGTTTTTGAAATAGATAGTTTTGAATGTGGAAAAGAAAAATAAGTGTTTTTGTGAAACAAACTTGATTAATAAAAGTGGCTTCACTGCAAAGATGAGCAAACTGAAAGTTATAGTTGGAATTTGTGAGGGTTGATGGTGCACATGAGGTTGAGAGATAATCTAAATTAACAATAGCAAAGAGTTAGGTTAAAAGTGTATAGATCTGAATTATGCATAGAAGTTTGGCAATAAATATAGTTGTAAGTTTATTAAATTTACCAGAGTCAATATTTGCATAGTTGAGTTGATCAGATATTTGAGGCAAACTATGTTGAACCTGGTTTAAATTTTCATCTAACACAATAATGTGAAAAATCCATTTTTTTCCAGCTTCAAAGACTATGCGTCGTCTTGGGCAAAGAGTTTTGTTTATCCAAAAGTAATCCCATCCAGCGTAGAAACGATTATCTATTGTACGAATTGGCCAAATTTTGTTATAGATGGAACACACGCCGTTATCAAATGTTCTGTTCAAACAAAACTCAAACAAGAAAGAATTTTAAATCAGGTTTTCTTATAAACATATGCCTCCAAGTTTGATTAAATAAATTGGGAAAAGGAACCAAAAAACTGACCAGATGGAATAAATAATTGAGCCATCTGTTCATCGGCCAATCATAATAATTGAGCCAGTGGCTTTGTTTGATTTAGATTTTAAGAAGTTATTTTTGAGAGCTGGAGTGGTAATGAGTGGAGAGAGATAGAGAGAAAAATTTATTGAAAATTGTGTCAAGAGTTTAAAGTTACTCTCAGAGTGTTAAACCAAACAAAGTGAATATGAAAAATCCGCCTCCTTTCTGCTCCAAGTATAACCCTACATCCTGTACCAAGACCATGCTCTTTCCAAAAAGTATCCCATGCATCATAAAAGCGATTATTTGTTGCAGGAACTGGCCACACTTTCACTTCATTTTTCAATAACACCCACACATATTTATTGTTTCCTTGGAAAACATCTCGATAGCACCAAGGAATATCCTAAACACACATGAATAAATCAAAATCCCCGAAATTCTTCTAGATTTTTAGATACAAATGTGTACGTACATAAAGAAAACACACTATCGATTGTGCAGAATCACGGAAGCTAATATGTTTTAGAAACCAACAAATT
>BPLS01027964.1:0-34344 GCA_019656275.1 Rhododendron kiyosumense
GGTGTTTGGTGGCATTTGGTGGTTCCAAGGTGGTGTTGGGCGGCATCGGTGGCGGTGGAGAGGGAGAGAGAGAGAGAGAGAGTAGTGCTTTGGTGGTTTCAAGGTGGTGTTTGGTGGCATTTGGTGGTTCCAAGGTGGTGTTGGGCGGCATCGGTGGCGGTGGAGAGGGAGAGAGACGGTTGAGAGAAAGGGGGTTTCGACTGAAAGAGAGGGGAGGGAGGGAGAGTTTTTCAAAAATTTTAGTCCAAGTTTTATTTTTTGGATAGTTTTAGGAGTTTTATGAGGTGAGGGGTGTATATGGAACTTTACATGAATTTATTGGGTTGTATGGAGTAAATTGTGTCCTTAGAAGTAGAGGGTGGCTTATATGAAGAAATTGGGTTGTATGGAGTAAATAGTGGTTTGCGAATAGCGGCCGCCTAATAATATCCTTTCAATTTGCAAATTACATAAAGAATGGTTTTTTATTTTAATACAGAGAAAATTTTGCAACATGAGTTTGCTTTGGAAACACGCTTCCCAGTACTTCAACCAGAACAGGATTAAAAAGGGGTTTCTGGGTTTCCTATTTTTTCTTTCTTCTGAACCCCCAATCTAGTCTTCTCTCACGTTCTTCCATAAGATTAATAAGATATCTCTCTTTGTACTTTCTCTTTCTAGATTAGTTTCGAGAAAACACACACACACACACTCTCTCGAAAGCATTCTGTTGTTTCGCTTTTAGTGTCCCTACTATAATGCTTTCATTGGTTTAAAGAAAAGGAAAATTGCATTGCTCAGTGTTTCTGCATGGTTTTTGGTAGAGTAAAAGGTGTTGTACAATTTTTGATGCAAGTTTGGTGTTAGTTTACGGTTTGTAGGTGATTAAATTCCCTCTGGAGGACGTTCACTGAAGGTCTCGACAACGGTGCCCTTCAATGGGTCATAGAGGTTTTCTTGTTTTACTCGCTCTATCTTTTCACATTCTTCTACATGTGCAGGTATGTATGTGTGTGAGTACGTGTGTGTGTTTTCATATGATTGTTTATACGTATACTCTATCTGTTTGAGACTGAGGGTTTTACATATGCTAATGTTCACATTGTTCTCTCTGATTGTTAGATACAAATGTGTGTTGTGTGTGTTCATATGATTGTAATTAGGAATTTTCTATAACCCAATTGAAATTCAGGGTTTTACATGCTCATCGATCGTTAAATTTTTTGCGTGTGTTCATGTGTGTCTGTGTGGGTTTTCATATGTTTGTTTCCAGAAATTTCTTGAAGTTCAGGCTTAGTGGGCAGTTACGAGCTAGCCTTCTTGACTTGCTAGTTGTTTTGTAGTTCAACTGGTTTGGTGACCTTTTCGCCCACTTCCAACTATTAGGACTGTAGTGTCTCAAAATTTCCATAGTTTGAAGGTGTAATTAAGTTTCCTGGAATAATTTATTGTAGCTTTTGTCTTCCTTACTTTTACAAGTTTACTTCTCGATATCTTACCTCATGACATGCTTGTATTCTTTTGAAGCCCAACTTCCGAGAACTACTTAGGATCACTTGCAGATATTTAACATTGAGTTGAAAGCAAAAATGAAATCATTTCAGATTCTTGAGCAGATGATAGGTTTATTTTGTCCTTGAAATGCCTCACCACACTTCAGAATTTGAATATTTTCATTAGTTTACTTTGTGCTCTGTGTGTAGGTTGTTTTTTGAAAATGGATCACTATAAAGATGTTGGGTCTTGTCACACAAACCTCTATATCATTGATCCATTGAAGGCAACACACTTTTCTTTCAACAGAAAGAGCAATATGCTATTTTATGCCCTTCTTTATGTGTTTTTTGTTTCTTTCTTTTCCACCATGTCAATATGGACTTTCCGCCACCACCCTCCCCCCCCCCC
This sequence comes from Rhododendron kiyosumense, assembly GCA_019656275.1. NCBI lineage: Eukaryota > Viridiplantae > Streptophyta > Magnoliopsida > Ericales > Ericaceae > Rhododendron > Rhododendron kiyosumense. The sequence continues at coordinate 1,885 of BPLS01027964.1, forward strand.
CGCCCCCTCCTTTTTCGGCAGGTGAATCTGAACCTGCGAAGATGTTTGACAGAATAGCTAATCTAGCCAATAATTAGATAATTAACCACTGATGTGATCCTATTGAAAAATGGTGGGTATTGATTGGAATCACTCCTGGTTCGGCCAAGGTACTTTTTAGCTGACAATGTTCATGCTTCTGTTGGTTTCTTGATTATTTGCCCATATTCTAGAATTTGGTGAGTTATATTTATAGTTTTATCTAGAATGTGATGTGATTAGCAGAGTCGAGACAGAGTGCTACTGTTTATTCCCTCTCCCTTTCTTTGTGTGTTGCATCTGTTCCACTTCGTCGTAATTCATGTTTAAGCTCATCTTGTTTATTCCATTGTCAATGGCATGGAATGTCGTCGTATAAGTGGTTTAGAGACAACAGAATGTTTGTCTGGCAAAGAGATGACAAAACACATTAGAGACTTTAGAAACTATGTGAGAAAGGGTGAGACTGTGAAAGATAAAGGAGCACAGTGGGGGCTGGATAGGGAAGATGGGAAAAGAGTCTCTACTAGAGACTCAGTAGAGAGTGATTGAGAGTATTAGAGGGTTCAAATAGTGATGCAATAGTAGCATAGCCTTTTGTGGTAAAGTGAGTACATGCATGTGACAGCGTGTTTTGGAATCTTGGTGGCTTTTAGGCGAAGCTGTTGGATTGTTGGACCCCTGTGGCCCCATGTACTGCCATTTTGACAAACTTCTCCTGGGAAAGAATAGCAAGTTTGTAGAAGATTATTGGGCAAACCGTGTAGGCTCTTTCTATCTACTTTGGCATGAACATAGCCATCCTGACCAACTCATGTGAACCCCTTTTTCTTTAGTCATCAAATCTCAAGAACCTAGAGTCTTTTGAGCTTAGAGTTTTAGGTCCCGCAATATACTAGGAAGGTACCTCGGCTATTCTCTTTCCACATTAGACCCAAGCACACCCCAAAGGGTGGTGAATTGGTGTTTCTTGGAGGATTTACTGTATGAGACATAACATATATGACACAAGGAGGTCTTCATGGTGATGTGCATTGAATATGTGACGTGGTAGATACTGTTTATTGGGATGACAATTATTAATGCATACCATGTGATCGATGGTCTGATTTTTTGTATCTTACACACGGAGGTCTTCATGGTGATGTATGACAATGTAGGAAACACATCCTTCCTGATGTGCCTAGAATACGTGAAGTGGTAGGTACTGCTGATGGGAATGACAATCGTTAATGCTGACCATGTGGTCTATTGTCTGATTTTATATATATGGATTGCTGTGTGAGACAGTGCCGATATCTCATTCAACAAAATGTTTGCAGGTGACTTGCATGCTAGGTTTTATAATCTAAAGAGGGTAAGCAGAGTGATATGACAAGCACTTAGCCTTATCGTTAAATTTCTGTATGTAATTGCAATCAAGCAAGTTATACCTTGATGTATGAACATTACTCGTTCCACAAGGAAGACTGGCATATCTGGAAGAACAACAATCTCTAAGGATAATGCTAGCCGATACTTGAGGATATTTATTTAACTGTTTTTTGGGGAATGGGGTTTGACTATTAACTTTTATGGTTCTTTTGTCCTCTTTCTTACATCTTCTTGTACTCTAAAAATATCATGGCAATAAGTTTTATCTTTCCTCAATCGTGCATTAAAGTGGACTGGAATTGGCTTCCATTCTATTAGCATCTTTCATGTGCTTCCTTCTGCAGTTGTCAGCATCATCTTTTAGGTTTTGTTGATAGTATGATGTAGTACTTTATGGCCCTTTCCCATCTATCGCGATTAGCGTGTTGTGTATTCAATGGCTTGCAGTTCTTGCAAGTCCTAAATATGTATAAGCAATTTTTGGTTTACTTGTTTCTTTTTTTTCTTCTGTTGCATTAACTTAAATAGTTTCCAATGTCACCTCATACGTGTACTACTTTTTCACCCGTCTTTACTTTTTACCGACAACAACTTGTCAAAATAAATATGCGAACTCTTTTCTATGGATCAGCAACGGAGTCAAGCTCTTTAAGCTCATGCAGTCTAATTTGCCTCATTCAAAGTGTGTTTGGTTCCTTATACTTATCTTGCTTGCACAATTGATGCTCTTTTATGGTATGTGTGAGATCTATTGGTTTGTCTTACACAAATTCCGGGGGATGAGAATCCTTCTGTTCTTATTTTTTTTGCTACAAAATCGGTAAAATGCTGAACAGAATACATCAAAGTTGCATGTTATTGAGCTCGGGTAAAAACAAATGCATGTATATGATCATGGAGCTACTATTACACTGTGCTCTGAGTTGTAACTATCCAGTTTTAGGGTCTGATAAGGACCTTTTGTTTTTCACAGCTGATGTTTGTTTCCCATAAAGATGCATTATGGCTAACTACATTTTTGTATCTTATTTGCAGAGTGTTCCTGTACAAGTTGGGCAAACACCACCTTTATTGCAGTACTTTGGACTAAAGGGAAGCTTAATGCATTTGAGTCATTGGAATTGTCATGGCTTGTGGTGAATCAGATCAAGAAAAATCTTTTGGAGAACTGGTTGGCTGAAGACAAGTTGGAATGTAGTGAAGAACTTGGAAACCTTGTCAATGTTCCCTCATCCATCCATACATATATACACACACCCATATATGCATGCACATATAGTCTTTGCATTAGCATTTTTGTACTTAATTTGATTTATGTGGTGGAGAGTGTTGTCTGCTGCCTATATGTACACAAATGACCTTTATACTCGAGATTTCTTGTAGACTGGGTACAATGACCTTGCCCTGAAAATATATATCAAAGCCAAGGCTACTCCAAAAGTTGGTGCGGCTTTTGCATAGTGTAGGGAGTTCGATAAAATTCGTATATACTCCAAGCAAGCGTGAATGATGGGATATTTTTTATCTACCATTTTTGACATTAGCTTATATGATATCTCCATTCTCTTGAATGCATGCCCTGGTTATTTTAAGCCCGTAGAGTTGGTTGTCTTTTTTTTTTCTTCCCATTTGTTTGTTCTTATTAATAAGACAATTCTATAATCAATTCCTTTGAATTTTATTGAACATTTTTAAATTTACCATTTTTCGTATGTTGGTGTAGGTTGGATACACGCCTGATTATCTATTTCTGCTATAAACAATTCTCAGAAAATAAATACCATTTGTAATTGTATTATGTCATCTGCTGAATATATTTTCAGCAAGTTTCAAATGCATTTAATTCTTTAGATACTTGGTGTATGAATGTGTGATAACTTATTTCAATTATCACATTTCATGCATTTTCACTTTCTTGTCAATATGTTTGGTAGTTTCAAAAGTTCCTACTTTGAAATACTGATGCAGTTATCTGCTGGATTATAACAAATCACCTCCTTTATAGCACTATTTTGAATCACATGATATAAAACATTTCCTTATGAATACTCATGCAACTGAGCCACAAGTGAGTATCCGCATTTCTCAAGTCATGTTGTACTGTGCAGATCTACGAGTCTTTTATGTAACATTTAGAGTTTTGCAGTCTCTTTTAGAGTTCTTTGCGACTCTTTCTAAGGAGTGGGCACTGGGGTGCATGAAGGACCTTCTGTTGGTTAACCTAAGAGGCAACCTCTAGATAATTTGTGTAGGTACCCATTTGCCGTGTCAGTCATATTTGAGCACTGTAGAAAAAAAGATCTGTTGACTAACATTTGATTTTGCATTTTGCCAAGGAATACTCTTCAGCAGCTGGGAGTTGATGCATGAATCAAACTCTTTGAGTAGTTCAAGGGTTGTACTTTTTCCTTGGGTTATATTTGAGCTCTAGGTAATTTGTTTAAGAAAAAAAATCAGTTATCTTTTATTAATATTCGATTCAAATTGTGATTCTTTTATTCATCTGTCTTTTTTATGTTACAGTGAGGATCCTGACATTCACTTGGAGTACATTGAGTTTGCTGCAAAGATTGGACAAAATTTGGAGGTTGAACGTGTGATAAAAGAATCGAACTTCTATGACGCTAAAAAGACAAAGAACTTCTTGATGGAAGCAAATCTTTCTGATGCACGACTACTTATCAATGTATGCGATCATTTTGGGTTTGTTCCAGATCTGACCCACTACCTTTATTGGAACAACATGCTCCGCTACATAGAAGGTTACGTTCAGAAGGTAAGAGTACTGTCAAGGATCTTAGATACATTTTTGTCACTTGAAAATTCGAACTCCTGCGAAGGCACAGCGCTGAACTCTTCTGGGATTTCTTTTTATAGGGTAACCCAGGAAATGCTCCATTTGTGGCTGGATGATGAGTGGGTTGAAGATTTTATTAAAGGCCTTATTCTCTCTGTTTGTTCTCTGCTTCCAGTTGAACCACCGTAGTGTAAGATTGGTACAGTCCCCTTCCTTGCGGGTCAGGAAAAGACTCTCACCATCTCATTGTCGGCACTACCTTTCCCCATCATCTTCTTTGACTCTATCTACCCAAAAAACACAACCCTCTTTGCCCCATGGTCCCGACCTAGAAATCACCCCAACTCCTCCTCATTTGCCCACCGTTGCATCCCTTCAACGGCTTTTCCGGTAGCTCTTCCACTCTCCACTGTCGCAACCCCATCCATCATCTATCACAACCCGTCTCCTAGTCACAACCCGTCTCCTAGCCCTTCCACTCTCCGTTGAATGGCACCCCTCGTGGTGTATTCGATTTTTATCCTTTTGAGACAAACTAACTTTTCTCATTGGATGGCACCTCTCGGGGTTTAATCGCATTGTATTCCTTAGTGACAAACTACGTTGTCTCATTGGATGGCACTCATCGCGGTGTATTGACCTTTCATCCCTTCGAGACAAACTAATTTGTCCCGTTGGATAGCACCCCTTGTAGTGTATTCGTCTTTTATCCCTTCGAGACAAACTAACTTGTCCCGTTGGATGGCACCCTTTGCGGTGTATTCGATTTTTATCCTTTTGAGACAAACTAACTTGTCTCATTGGATGGCACCCCTCGGGGTTTAATCGCATTTTATTCCTTCGTGACAAACTAAGTTGTCTCATTGGATGGCACTCCTCACGGTGTATTCACCTTTCATCCCTTCGAGACAAACTAATTTGTCCCTTTGGATAGCACCCCTTGTAGAGTATTCGTCTTTTATCCCTTCGAGACAAACTAACTTGTCCCGTTGGATGGCACCCCTTGCGGTGTATTCGATTTTTATCCTTTCGAGACAAACTAACTTGTCTTATTGGATGGCACCCCTCAGGGTTTAATCGCATTTTATTCCTTCGTGACAAACTAACTTGTCCCGTTGGATGTCACCTCTCGCCGTGTATTCACCTTTTATCCTTTCGAGACAAACTAACCTGTCCCGTTGGATGGCACCCCTCGCGGTGTATTTTATGTTATGTTTACAACCTTTTCGCTTGTTTATTTGTTTCACCCACTGAGACGAATCAATCGGTGGGCGCTCCTCAATCAGTCTATCTTGTCGATTATTTGCTTGCATGTTTTCATACCTTCTACAACATGCATGTTTGCATTTGCCCCAAAGAACTACGCTGGTCTGAGCCTTGCAGAAAAGGGTACGTAGGCAACTTGAAAGAGCACGACCTCATACTTCATGCTTTAAATGCTTGTACATTTTTCCTTGCATTTGATTTTAGATTAAGGATTTAGTAAGACTCAAATTGGGCTGTCTCAATCTTTGGGCGTCACTCGTATCTAGACATGATGCCGAGCTCCGTTCAAAGAGGGGCAGCTGTAGACACCCCAATGTGGACTTATTAATTATCCTTAATTTGTGGCCTTGAGGCTCCCCGATGATGAAACGGAATCAAAACAGGACTTGGCTAACGCTTGAATGATGCCTCTTGGACTTTTACAAACCAAAACCATCTTTTTCCGGACACCCTAATAGTAAAATGGGCACACATTTCAGCATTTAAAATATATTTGAATGAAACCAGTTGGGTTAGAAAGAGGACTCAGTGAGCTTTCCAACGCTTCAAAAAATACCCAAATCCGAGTTCAGGAGTGTTCGTGGCGCCCCTCTGAAGTTGGGTAGGCACCCTTGAGCGCCCGGGAGCTCTGACAGGCCATTGGATGATGAGCTTGACCTTTGACCATGGCTTTCTTCAGAGTTCTTTGATCATTCATTTGGTAAAACCCTAAATTGATTTTCTGTACATGTAGTTGATAGTACGATTGGGATATGAATTAGATGTTTGTGTTGCATTATGAGTAGAGCAGTATTTTGTCAAGTATGATATTATGGAAGTGTTAATTGACCGCAAAGGGTCATGCACGCCCGTACGGGCCGCTATGGCCAAGAGGGTCGAAATGGCCTACGGGGTCGCGAATCATTGGAAGGGTTAAAAATGACCAACAGGGCCGCTATGGCAACAACGGTTGAATGTGACAATACAATTATTTATGCGGTGTAGAAATAGTTTCATTATTAAGAGAGAGTGCTAATGTGTGATAAAGGATATGCTTGACATTTCCATTCTACAATATTCGGAGAGAGTTGGAGAGAAATAGTTATGAGAATGGTCCATTTTTTTTAAATGTCTTTGTACAAAAAGAATCATTGTTTTTCCTAGATGATCGAGATAAGAAGGCCCACTACGAGCATGTCTAGCAAGAAGGAAGCATCACGGTGGAGGAAATAGATATAGAGAAGAAATTGTAGATAGAGAGCGTCAAGTAAATGAATGAAATAGTTTTGTACGTATGTGTAATGCTTTTTTGAGGAATGTTGTCCGTGTATAGTAATCATGTCCTTTTGCTAAAATAATAAGGGAAATATTAATTTGATGTTATCACATTACAACTTATAGAAACTTTGTAGGCTGAATTGTTGCCCTGTTCCTCTGATCTTTCGTTATTGGATGTGAAATTGTTAATTGAGCAAATTTGGTGTCCAATCCATATTAAAAAGAAATCTAGAAGCAGCGTTGCACGTATTTGAAGGCATACATGGCAAACCAAAAAAACTTATCATTTACAATTGTTTTTCCCTTTTATATGAAGTAATATTATATGAACTACAACGTGTTGGTTTATTTGTTGTCTCATGAGGTTTCGAGGTCATTTAGCCTTGTGTTTTACAAGGAATTTCTTTAGCATCCTCCAATGACCATTGAATATTGTATTCCTTCCGTTTAGCATGGCACAATAACTTAATCCACATTAGGTAATAATCGCTCATCAATGTCATCATGCATTTGCAATGTTGTCCTGATTTATTCATTTCAACCAGTGGCAAAAATGTCTTCCATCACTTGATTGCAAAATAGTGTTAAATGTACTTACCAAACAAAAAAAGAGAGGGCCAATGAATGTCATTTCTCTTCCTTTTGCTAATTTATTGTCCTATCAACTATGTAGAGATCATGACTTGCTTTGTTTTTGGAACTGTTCAGTGTCATGGTTAACATGTTGGCTATAAATTGAAGGCAAATATCAAGTGCTCCTTAGGATAACATTTCCTCCTAAAGCTTTCAGGTAAGTGCCTGAATGACTGTTTTTCTCCTTTTTTCTTTTCTTTTGTTGTATATGCAAGTGTACTATCATATGCTCCCATGTTCAATGGTGTGATTATATTATTCCTAATTTCGCTCATGATTGGCCTTTTACGTGTTCCTCTTTGAATTTTTTTGTCTTAGGCTCAAACAACTGGGTTAGAAACTTGGTAATTGAAAGCATACTGGTTGTCTTTCGACGAATCTATTAGATTACACCAATTGAAAGCATACTGGACTAGTTGTCTTTCGACGGATCTATTAGATTGGGCATGTACTTTGCTTGATGATTGCTAAGGTTTTAATACCTGATCTTTGCTTTTGGGTATTGATTTGAATGTAGAGGTGCTATTGATATAGAGATGACATCTGAACCAGCGTGCATATACCTCTTTTGGGCCCATTTTGGGTCTCAAAAAAATGATTGGAGCCGCTCATTTTGTTTAAAATATGTTTACGGTCGCAAAAAAAAAAAAAGATCAATCCATTATCGGTTAGGGCGTCTACAAAACGTCCAACTTTATCCAAGAATTTAGGCTTGAATTATAAAGTAAAGTTGGATGTTTCATAAACGCCTTTACCGATACCAGATTGAGCTTATTTTTTGTAAGAACTGTAAATAAAGTATTTTAAATAAAGTGAGTGGCTCTGATAATTTTTCTTAGATCCAAAATGGGCTCAAAAAGGGTTTGTACATGCTGATACAGATTTTAAATCTGTACCATTATCATTTCTAATTTGAATGTGTCATGGTACTCATGCAACCTTCAAGTGTCTTTCTGCTGAATCAAAGCAAAGGGAGGTTAATATGATTTCAAGTTTCAACCATCCTACATCTGAACCTTATTGAACCGATTGGTTGTTGCATGGAAGGAACTCACTAGATATGGGCCTAAGAATATCTTGAGAACTAGCCTTCAAAATGCTCCACTTGGTAATTCCCAGAGTATTGAGATTAGGTTACTTTTTTTTTCTTACTTTGAATTGAGTAGAGGACAGAATTTTTAATATACAGCGTGCATAAAATCAGTTCTCAAGCAAAAGCTACAAAAGGGCAAAATTGTGATTTTCTTCTTCCAACTCGTACTGTCTCTCTGCCAATTGCTGGTTTTCTATTTCTGAAAAGTCTTTCTGACTATTCAGAACTGTGGAGCTTTCGATTGTTCTTGCCTCCCCCGTTTTGGCTGTCACTCGAATCGGATCCTTTATGCATTGGTAGGCTTTCGACTCAATCTAATAGTCTACCTATCGGGCGCCAATAAAAGAAAAAGTTTTTGCATGGGCTCATCATTGGATGCAGAACTGATTTCATAATTATACTTGATTGCTGACATTTATAATTAAAATTGGCCGTCTGCATTCAGGGCATATGAGGAAGAAAGCAATCAGCTTCCTTCTATACTTTCTGTTCACAAGAATCGTCCATCATTATTTATTTGCTTTCGTGAAATTGGATTAATATTGTGAGTTTGTCTGTACACATGTCAAATGAATAATCGAGTTTTGTGGTAAACTAACGTCTAAGGCAAAACGTGTTGCTCTGGATTGGCCTAACTGGGCTGCTATTTGTTAGGGTACAGCTTCTAGTCTTGCATTTCTATTAAATCTATTGAAAGGTGAGGGGTTTGATTTTGGTGCTGCATATACCAAAAAATATATGCATGTTCTTGTGTTTCAAGGTATTTAGCTAAATTATATGGGGTTCAGCAATGTTAACTCGAATAGATAGTAATTTGCATTTTATTTGTGATAGATTTATGGTGAGATCGATTAGGCGGGGATCCATAGGAGTTAGGAAGACAATTACCACTCTAATTTTGCTATTGAAGGTGTACCAGAGCTGCTGGTGTTGGTATGGTTGTCCAAATGGAATTATTTTTTATGGTAGAATTTCTACTAACCTTTAGTTCAAGTGCTGAAATTGTATTGTTAGAAGCTAAAATTGCTGACTGCTAAAACTGACCTTTAATTGTTGGCAAGAATGTGTGGGGGCTGGAACTGTATATATATGTGCATGAAATGTTTTTTTTAGCACAACGTGTGACGTAAGTGCTTAAATATGAGTTCGTAGTTGGTGGAAATAAAGACAGATGCTGAATTTGACTAAATTAGCTGTTTTAGGATTGAAAATGTGTTGAGGAAGGAATACAGCAATTTTATTTTATTTTTTTTGGCTAAGTGGAAGGAATAGAGCAATTTTTTATTTTATTTTATTTTATCTTTATGGATATCTAAACTTAGTATATGATGTGTGGATTGATGTGCTCTATGCCAGGTTAGGAAGCGACGACAAGTACCGCGACTCCACGTAGGGAATGACTATAGTTTTGTTGGACCTCGAGGTAAGTGTACAGATTCATTTGGTACAAATCTGAATTGTTTCTCTGTACATGTACTTTATAATATGATTGGGATATGAAATAAGGTGTTTGTGTTGCATTATGAGTAGAGTAGTATTTTGTCAAGTTTGATATTACGGAAGTGTTATTGACCACTAAGGTCATGTATGCCCGTGAGGCTTGCTATGGTTGAGATGGTCTAAATGGCCAACAGGGCCGCTATGGCCGCAACGGTCGAATATGACAATACGATTATTTATACGGTGTAGAAATAGCTTCATTGTTAAGAGAGAGAATGCTAATGTGTGACAAATTATATGCTTGACATTTTCATTCTACAATATTCTAGAAGACTTAGGTATTATGGAAATGGTCTCTTTTTTAAAAAAAATGTCTTCATACAAAAAGAATTTGTCTTTCCTAGTGATTGAGATGAGAAGGCCCTCTACGAGCGTGTCGAACAAGAAGGAAGCATCACAGTGAAGGAAATAAATATAGAGAAGTTGTAGATAGAGAATGTCAAGTAAATGAATGAAACCATTTTGTACATATGCGTAATACTTTTTGATGAATGTTGTCGGTCTATAGTAATCATATCCTTTTGCTAAAATAATGACCAGGGAAATGTTAATTTGACGTTATCACAGGTCAACTTATAGAAGCTTTGTAGACTAAGTTGGGGTCTGAACACCCCCCCCCTTCTTTTCTCTCTGAAGTGATGTAGTTAAAGATAGTGCTGTAATAAGCAAGCATGGGTGTGGACTTAGAAAAAGGCAGTTTTATGGAGTGATGTTTAGAAAATAGCTAATCACTTGCATTTCTCTTAGCTATAAAATAATATCTCCTCCTTCGTTGCTATCTACTTGTAATGTAAATTGTTTCTCGTCAAACCAAGGTGAAGTATTCACTATCAATATTTATGATATTTTTTTTTGGATCCGCAGTGTTTATGATATTATGCTTTTTTGAATTCAGTTTCAACACCCACTGAGGCATGAGCAACCTAGTTGGTGTAGACCCTCATGCGATGGTTTGTCATCGACGGCTTCTCAACATTTTCATAGCAGATTTTATTAGGCCTAATACATCCTCTATTGGTACATGGGCATTGCAAGGTGCATCATTTTTATTCTCATATTGAAGCTAATATGCTTGCCTTGTTAGTGAACTCGATACTTGTGTACCTTGAAATGCTAATGTCTTTGATTTGTGTTGCAGAAAAAAGACCAAAATAACTCACATTTGTAACAAATAACTCCTGAACTCAAGACTCTCCCATCTAGAATTAATCAACAAGTTAGCATCACCCAATGAGCAAATGACGAGCAATGAGCACGAGGCGATGTGCTTATAAAGGTCATTATTATCCAGTCCTCCTTTTGTAGCTTGAAGCACTATATGTTTCATTGCTTGAAATTTGAAGCATAATAATTGCGATAAGTGCACAAGAATCTATTCACAACCAATATTAAACCCGGAATCTCTTACTTTACGAACTTCTCACTGCTTTTTTTTTATTATCTTCCTCAGCACATCAATTTGTTTCTTTCAGAATGAGAGTTAATTGTCGTTTCAAGCTTTGTTCCCAATAATCAGGTCATGCCCAAACTACTTTGTACCAACACTGAAAATTCAAAGATGAGACCCTATTAAAACTGATATACACAGTAGTACTGATCATCTAAATCCATGTCAGAATTTTTCTGCTCATAGCATTTTGAATCATCCAATTTCATAATAAACCTGACCTTAACTTTGAAGCCTCCAAAACTAAGCCCGGAAAAATATGAAGATTCCAATTGTGCTACTAGATTACCAAACACCAACTTCAATTTTGGATTAGCCACAGCAGCCAATCGCCATTCACGCATGACTCTATTTTTTCCCATTTTCAGGCATTTAATCACAACCGATTCCCATGAGTCCTAGTATCTGTTAGAGTAAGCTATTTAAAGAACTCTTTCCTTCTACATTTTCTCTTTAACTATCAAGTTGTTTTCATTCCCATTTTGATATGATACCCTTTTGTTTATATCAAATAGTAGTACATGGTAGATTGGAATTAATTAGGATGTAAACCGAGTAGTTAAATCTGGATCTTTATCAGTTTTGTTGGATTTAGTTACATAGGGAACTACAGAACATTGTACTCAAGTGTCATCCCTTTCTTCATTAGGAGAATTTCTAGCAGTGAAAGAGTCTATGTGGTTTGCAGTTAATGATTAGTTTTTCTTAGGCGCACACCTACTTTGATCTATGTTCGTGAATCACATGTTGAGAAGATGGGAAAGGTCCAAGATGTTCCTTATGAACTCTTGAACGTCCTTGAGTTCAATAGGTGGGTACATTCTTCTGCCTCATTTTACCATTTGCTACCCGGCCCTGAGATTTTCAAGGCCCTGGGCGAGATTGGAAAATGGGGCCTCTAATTTTTTGCTAATATATATATATATAAGTTGTTAGATTTGAGAAACAAAATTGCTACGTGGCTTAGTGGCATAGCCGTGTGAAGATGTTTCTCCACCCTTAGGACGCGAGTTCAAGTCTTGATAGCAGCAGTTTTAAGGCAGTTTTTTTACAACGTTCGCCAAAAAAATCGAAAGTGCAGGAGATCGAACTCATGACCTTATGGTTAAAGAGCATAAAACATGGTGGTTTAAGGCAGTTTTTTGTACAACGTTCGCCAAAAAAATCGAAAGTGCAGGAGATCGAACTCATGACCTTATGGTTAAAGAGCATAAAACTTGCCACCATGCTACCTTTGCCCATTTGTAAAATGTTTCACATTCATAATATATAATATATTCTTAGTTTTTGGGGCCCTATAATTGGGCCAAAAACGGGAGGCCCTAGGCGGTCGCTTGGTGGGTTTATGCCCAGGGTCGGCCCTGAAAATTTCATGCCTGATGATGCTAATGTTGACTGTAAATTTTAATGAGTATTCAGTAAAGAAAGAGGTAGTTTGTTGTTTGCCGGTACCCGGATGGCAGGCTTGTACTGTACTGTAAGGTAATAGTTTTAGTGTCTTTTTAGGTGAATGGAAAATTTTGGCATGAAGTAAAGTTACACTTGGACAGAACATGTCTTTTGCAGCTTGCTGATACTGTGATATATGAAAGATTGGCCGATGGGAACAATGATATTAGAAAAACAACCAGGGAACAGTTGAAACAATTTGGAGTGGCGGGATTGCGTACCCTTTGCCTAGCCTATAGAGATATTAGTTTTGACACCTATGAAAATTGGAATGAGAAATTTATTCAAATCCTCTCTTCGCGACCATTAGAGGAAATTGGACGAGGTATTATAAACAAAAGGTGTTCACCTGAAGCCGGTCCAGCCTTCGGGGAGAACCGGCTTGGCTTTGGCGCATGTTTGTGGGCTCTGGGCAGGCCTCCCTTGGTCCAGGGTTGGTTCGGGCTTGTTTCGATGCATTTTGGGCTGATTTTTAGGCCAAAAACAGCGACGATTTGGGCTAAAAATAGGACTTTTATGGGCTAAAAATGATTTGGGCTGCACACTCCCTCATGAATCTCCTCCATTACCCTTTTGGCTTCCGTGCCATGGATACATAACTTGTGCATTCCACAGTGAGATCTTTGATACAAATTTCCACCGCAGATGATGCATTGGGCTGCAGTCTTTGGAGAACTACCCGATCCTTCTTACTCGCTTTGGCAGGAAATTCTCCTCTTTCTACAAATTTCCAAATGTCGTGATACTAGGGGAGGCTGTCGTCGGGTTCGTCGACAATCATAACATGCTTGTATACAGGCGAATCTCTTTGCTCAATTACGATGGGTCTTAATCTTACACCAATAGGAATTTCAACCATGGAAACCAATTTTGCAAGGGCATCTGCAAATTGATTCTTAAGCCTCTATACATGAGTAAAAGTCACTTTGTTGAAATGAGGAATGAGGTCTTTAAAGTCCTGGTGGTATAATTTTAGGCTTTCGTCCTTAACTTTTCAATCACCATTAGCCTGTGATACGACCAAGTTGGAATCCCAAACTACTTCTAATTTCTCCATGCCAATTTCTATGGCTGCCTCCATGCCTACAATGCATGCCTCGTATTCTGCCTGATTGTTCATGACTTCAAAATTTAACTTGAACGCAAGTGGGATGTGCGATTCTTTAGGTGAAATTAATAACACACCAATTCCAAATCCTCATTGATTGGCAGCTCCATCGAAGTACAATTTCCAAACATCCTCGGCTATGGTCATTATATCTTCATTAGGAAACTCAAATTAAGCTGCCATCGTGCTAGCTTTCCAGTGAGAGTTGGTTTCTCAAATAGGTACTTAAGAGGGTCCATTCGAGAAATCAACCTTATCGGGTATGCCAACATATAATGTCTTAATTTCTTGGAAGCCTAAACAAGTGCCTACTAGCATGTCTTTTCCAATGGGTTGTTGCGCTCTTCGTATCCAACCATCTTTTTGCTTAAATAGCAATCTAGTACGAAACGACGATAATACTCGGCCAAGCCCAAGAAGCTACGGATCTTGAACACATTCTTCGGTCGCTGCCAACTCATAATAGACTCTATCTTTCCTAGATCAACGGACACCCCATCCTTTGATACGACATGGCTTAAAAACTTGACTTCGGACAACCAAAATTCACATTTACTAAGTTTGACATACAAACGATGTTCTCTCAAGAGTTCCAGAATGATAGAAAGGTGAGTTTGATGTTCCTCCTATGAAGGCGAGCAGATAAGAATATCGTCCACAAAGACAACTACGAAACGATCAAGATAGGCACGGAAAATACGATCAAATCCATGAAGGTTGCCGGTGCATTCGTCAAACCAAAGTGTAGTGGCCATATCGAGTATGAAAAGCAATTTTTGGAATGTCTTCCTTCCAAACTCTCAATTGATGGTAACCGGACCTTAAATCAATTTTAGAGAAACAAGTTGCACCTCGAAGTTGGTCAAACAAGTCATCGATTCTAGGCATTAGGTACTTATCCTTAATAGTGACGCGATTCAATTTACGGTAATCGATACACAAGCGAAGCGGCCCATCCTTTTTTTGAGCGAACAAAGCCCGCTGTTCCCCACGATGACGTACTCGGGCGAATAAACCCCAAATCCTCCAATTCTTGCAATTGAATCTTCAATTCTGTCAACTCAGCAGGCGCGAAGCGATAAAGAGGTATGGAGATAGGAGCGGTACTAGGAAGCAGATCAATAGAAAACTCGATTTCCCTTTCGGGTGGTAAACCGGGTAACTCCTTTGGAAACACGTCCAGAAAATCGCAAACAAAAGAGGTAACTCCTTACGCGCGGACACATCCTCATCTAATGCCAAACTCGCTAATAAGGCATACGTTGACTCACGCTGCCGAGACTCACACAGATACGGTTCTATCGATTCCCGACGCTTCCCGAAGAACTCGAAACATGAACCCCCAGGCGGACAAATACAGACCCGATGCTTGAAGCAATCTATGGTAGCATGGAACGTCGACAGCCAATCCATTCCCAAAATAAGGTCGAACCTTGACATATTCATCATGATAAAGTCAAATGTAAAACGACGATATCGAATAATAAGCTCACAATCTCAGCAAATGCGATCTAATGGCGACCTACCTCCAATAGGTGTGTCAACAAACAACGGAGGACTGATACTTTCAATTTCCAACCCTAAAGCACAAGCGATAGATGTAGCAATGAATGAATACGATGCTCTAGAATCAAATAACACTCTAGCAAAGGAGTTAAACAAGAGAAATGTCCCCCTCACAACCGAAGTTTCTAGGGCCTGAGAAGTGATAGGAGGTGGTGGAGGTGGAATAGTAGAAATGTACCCTTCCCCTGAGTGGTCTAACCTTGAACGTGTCCACCCCAATGATCGGAGCCCTGAGTAGGTGTAGATGAACTAGCTCATCTCTCAACTTGAGATCCTTGAACCGAAGTGGTCTGACGAAAGTGAGGCTGTTGCTGCCTCTGATTACCCCGAAAAGATTGCTGATTTAAACTCTGTCCACCCCTAGGTTGCTGCACCAATCCCGACTAACTACGAGCCCCATCCCCACGCAGACAATTCCTAGCAAAGTGACCAGGCTTCCCACAAGTAAAGCATGTGTTCAAAAGTCGCGGGCATTGGGTGCGAATGTGCCCCGTTTGACCACACTCGTGACATATGTTCGGAGGTCTATTAGAAACTCTCCGAGTCCCGAACGAAGAAGAAGATGGAGGCCTAAAATTTGACGGACCTTGTGAAGCCAACGATTGATCTCGTTTTCTCTTCCTCGCTTGACTAGCGAAACTCCCCGAAGAAGAGCTCATACCTCCCATTGGTTGTCTTGGTTCCTAAACCTTAGGATTTTTGGGTGCCTTCTTAGGTGTCTCAATGCTCAGTGCACACTCAACGACTTCAGAAAACTTCCCTTTGCGTTGTGCCACAACATACTTCTTCACGGTTTCGTGCAAACCCTTCTTGAACCGCCTACATTTTCTCTACTCGCCTGCCACCAACTCCGGTGCAAAATGAGACAGATTGGAACTTTAAAACATATTCCGACACAAACATATCTCCTTGCTCTAGTTTCTCAAACTCGTCTCTCAATTGGTCATGACTCGTTTTCGGAAAATATTGCTCCTCAGAAAGTACCTCAAATTCGGCCCAAGCTAAGTTCTCTACATCTAGCTCATTCGCTTGAGCCGCGGTCCTTGCCGCTCTCGTCGCATCCTTTCTCGATTCCAACACGGACTCTCACGATTCGTTAGCTTCCCCAGTAAGTTGAGCGGCTACGATATTGACTCGCAAGTCATCCTCCGTGATCTGAAGAGCCCTGAAGAGTTTTCGGATTTGAGCTAGCCAATGATTGGCCACAAGAGGGTCACTACTCGACCCATTGTAAGTAGGTGGATTTCTTCGGCTAAACTCCCCCATTGCTATCATAGCTCGACTATCTGCGCTTTCCCTAGGAGCAGGATTTAAAAGGTTTGCAGCCGCAATGGAATCCCTAGCGAAAAGATTTTGAACGATTGGTACCTCCTCTCCTTGACTGTGTCCGGCCCCTTCCCCCGAATTCCCACTCTGATTTTTCCCATGGTGGCTAACCTCATCCTCAACCGTTTCTTCTCGGCCACGACCACCCCTACTTTCGGCCTCACCTGCCCTAGCACGCGTTCTCGGAGGCATCTAGCTACAAGTTATAAGAAAGAGAAGGTTCATTAATCGCAACATTATCAAATGAGGTCAAAACCTCTAACTATTCCAACACGGGTTAAAGCGACTCTACACCACTCTACTGTATTGAAATGCCATGCCATGTAAGCCAAATAATATCCATACACACAAACACACATATGTTATGAAAATGGTGTGACATTTTGAACCCATGAGACTAGAAGTCTCCCCACGGTCTCAAAGTATTCAAACCTAGACGCTCTGATACCAATTTGTCACGTCATTGATTTTCAACATAAATAAATAATACATGTTAAATAAAGAACCTTGCGTAACATACATATTACCCAAAAGGGTTTCCCACCTATTAAATTTACAAACAAGTCCCCCCTGTTTAAAGAAATACAACCTTGGCACCACGGCCTAAATTAACTTAGATACAGATACGACATGTTCAGATTGTTACAAACTTTAGTCGAAAGATAATTCAAGAGCAAATTAGTAACAAAGCTATCTTTGGCCAAAAGTAAGTCTATTACAAAGATGAATAAGTAACTAAAAGAGGTTAGCTTCCTAAAACAAATCTTCATGTCCATGCATACCATTGCATGCAGTCTATTGCCTGACATTTGAACCTGAAAAGAAGGATTTTATTGAGCTACACTAGCCTAGTAGAAAAATCTTTACCAATCTTATATGTAAATATGATGATAGATGCAAAGAAGGAAGACAAGTGCAAAATATGATGTCGAAGAGATGTAGCTCAATCATGAGATAACGATTGGTTCATAGGTGAATCGACATTCATTATGTTTGTTTAAGATATACCAACATCTCAATTAGCCACGCAATTTATAAGACTCGAACACTTCCCGATTTGCAACATGACTCGCTATCCCAAACTCCCACCATTGGTATTTCCACTCCTTGCGTTACCGTATACACCACATGGATTACCGTGTTACCACCCCTTACATCACAGTGATCCCTAACAACTCGGTTCACTGTATTACTACCTCTTGTGTTACGGGATCCGCCTAAGTTCCTATATTATCACCCCTTGCGTTATGAGACTTCCTAATCCAACCCTCGACTCATTTACCTACCCTCGCACTCTACAAGCTAACTAAGACTTTACCTTAATCACACGTTCACATGAAACATCATACAGTATTCTAACAATGCTCTAAGTATGCCACAAACATAATTAATAAATCAATTTATCATTAGACGTATTTTAACAAATTTTCTAATCAAGTAAAACCTTGTTCGGTTCCAGCCAACGGAAAGCCAACGGACCAAGGAATACGTCGAACCATCATAGAGAGTCAATTAGACATGCTTGAGATAGTTTAGGAGGTGTCCAAAAGGGTTTAGAAGTTACCAGAGGTCAAAACAATGAAATTTGGAGCAAAACAGCAAAATCTAATTTTAGGCCTGTTTGTATCGATACTAGGAATTCTAGGAATTCTAGTATCGATACAGATGGGCTTCAAAATACATCAGAGAGTCCTATATCGGTACTAAGCTGAGTTGTATCGATACAATGCCAGTTCGAGTAGAATTTCTGTAGAATTTCAAGGATTCGACTACAACTTCAACAACTATTATAGAAATGATTTCACACAAAATCAACATATTTACACACCAAAGAAGCCAAGAAATCCCTACCTCAAGTCAAGGAGCAAAACCCAAGAGATTCGTACCAGCCCTAGCCCCAAACTCTTTGAAATCAACTGAAATACTTTCCTCCGAGCTTGACCAACAAAATTTTGAGCTCAATAACGTGATTGAAAGGCTTGAGGGAGGTTGATTCTTGAAATTTTGGAGGAGTTTTTGAGAGAGAGCAAGAGAGAGAGAGAATCGGATGAGAGACAGAGGAAGACGGTGGAGAGAGATGGGTAGAGGGGAAAAATAATTTCCTACATACACACACACACCACTATTTATACTCTTATATCTTTAAATCACACATTCACTCCCCCAATCTCCTATTCTATCACTTTAGTCCTCAATTCAATTAACCACAAATAATTCATATTTTTTCAATTAGGCCTTTAATAAAAAAATTCAATAATAATAACCACCTGAGTCTCTACATGAAGAAAGCAAATGGTGAATTCTTTGGGGATTTCAATGGCAGGTTTTGGTTCAGTATCAGGAATGATGAAAAGGGTATGATCAAAGTTCTGAGGGGTTAAATCATTTATAAGGGTGATTTGGTTAATGCGAAAGGTGTTGCTATGTGGTGGTAAAGGGTTTGAGACGGTATTTGGTTTATTTGGTGGAGAGGCTTCAATGATTTTGTTATCAATAATGTTCTGAATCTCATGGCGGAGGTGGATGCAATTATCCGTGGTATGACTAGGCATTTGGTGATACTCACAATGGACATTGCGATTGAGGTTTGGCTGGAGAGTTTGTGGTGGTGTGGGCATTTTCAGAACCCCAAACTCAACAAGTTTCTTGAGCAAGGCAGATCTAGGGGTGCTGAATTGAGAGAAGGTTCAGGTTTGGGGTTTTGGTTTCACAGTGATTTGGTTTACCTCCACCGGTAGTAGAAGAGGTTGCAGCTTGGTAAGTGTTGGCATTTCCAAAAAGAACATTTCTATTTCTAGAATACCACCTTTTGGATTTTGAGCCTGCTTCCTTTATCTCGAAGGTACCATCCCTCGAGGCTTCTTCCACAGCTAGCCTAGAATCATAGAAGGTTTGAAAGTTCGGAGAAGCTTGGGACAGGACCATATATGGCGCAAAGGAACTAGGCAAATTCTTTTTAATGATCCAAATTTGCTCCTTCAGATTCGGCTTATTCTGCATCTGAGAAGCCTTAGCTCTCTAGGGCTTCACATAGTCAGCAAAGCTTTCTTTGTCACCCATCTTAGTGTTTTCCAATTCCCTTGTGGTCATTTTTAGGTCTACATTGAAATCATAATAAGCAACAAAAGCAACCCAATATCCTCTTAGGTCCTTTTCTTAGATAGTTCTAGAGTAAGAAACCATTGCAGTGCGAGACCGGTTAGAGATTCATGAAACAATTGAGCCATAGCCTCTCTCTCGATCCCTCACATTGTGAGGGATCCAACATACCCTTGGAGATGTGCCTTCGGGTCAGCGGTGCCATCAAACTTTTGCAAAGTCCATACCTTTAAACTTTTTAGGAAGCTTGGCATTTGGGAACAAACACAGTTTATTCATGTATTTCTCCCCTTTCCCAAGCCTCTCAGTTTTCTAGACAGCCTCCTTAAGCTTGCTAATTTTGGCGATGAGGGTAGCCAAATTAGGATCTGCGACTGGTGTTTCTTCATGAGGGTGTTCAGACTGTGGGGGTGGTTTAGCTTGTAGTCAATCACTGATTTCCTGCATGCTCTCCGTCATCATGAGCATTTCTTTTTGCATTGTGGTGACGGAAGCTTTGAGCTTAAGCATCGACATTGGCAATGGACTACAACATCTTGAGTTGGGTGTCTAAATTCACCATGTTTTGCTTGATTTCATCCATCCCACCCTTGCTTGGCCATTGGTAAAGGACCTTCGGGCAGTTGCAACACCTCTACCTCAAACAATTGGGTTTCTTCCACAGTGTCTATGCGAACCAGTCTTCGAAGCGGACAGAACCAATTGAGTACAGCCTCTTCTCACGGTTGGCCAATATTTCAGAACTGGCAGTAAAGCAAAAAGGAATGACTCAAAAACTTATCATGGAAAATCGCCCTATCGTTTACATGCCTCCTAGAAGCTAATCCAAGGACCTACCATGACCCAGATCTCACTTAAAGCGTTTGCACAGAAGATTTTCAATAACCCGGGTAGGTACTGTTAAGCAGGTTAAATTCCGCCTGTAGGGGAATCAAAGCCAATCTCCTTACCTTGACCATCCGAGACAGAGCAATATGATTACCGGAATTCAGATTCGCACTTAAGGCTAGTTCTGGACCAGGGGAGCCGTTTGGGCATGACAAACCCCAGAGATATTACATACTCCATGGATTTACAGTCTCCAAGACCGACCGGAGAAAAATGTTTTTATATTTTTAGGTTGCAACAATCCTCAGAGTTCTCTTTATTGAGACATCTCTTGCTTTATTGAGGCCTCAGGGAATGCCAAATTGAACATCACTTTTGGCTTAATTGTCCTCAAAAATGATAAAGACGCGGTATTATAATTAGAATGGCAAGAGTGGCACGTCGCTTTTTGGCCAAAATGAAATTATCCATTGAATATCGTGCAATTGTTCATTTTGATCATTTTTCTTTGTTGAATTTTTTTTTGTCTTTTTGATTTGAACACAATGAGTCATAATTTTAGAAAATTTGATTTTCCCCGATTGTTAACCTTTTAAAGGATCAAATGATTTTAAAGAACGTGCATCCTCGAGGGGCATGACTCTTCATCGGGTGTCAGCAACCTTTCGAAAATAGCGAGAACGAAGCGCCCTAACAGAGGAACCCTCAAGCCAGCACAAATATGATTATGAATGAATGGTATATATGTACAGGAAAAATATGCACATAAACAAGGTATATCGCATAAGTCTTAAACTCTTAACCATAGGCTCCCGTCATAGTTTGGAAGGTTCTACAGTTATATACAAGTGTAGAAGACCAGTTTTGGTTTAGCAGGGTTCCCTGGACTAGATTTAAGATGTACCTCCTATTGTTAAGTGTATGGCAAGATAATGGTCGGACGGTACGATGGCTTATCACGGTCGAGGGTTGCTAGGCATCCTAGGATTGCTTGTCACCGGCGAGCCGGGCAAGATTGCCAGAACACACTAGCGAGGTTGTGCGGTGCAAAGTGTACAAGACAATAAAAGCTTAATTTTTCAAAAGATATTAATAACTCCCCTTTGAAAATGCCTTTCAAGGTTGGTCCCTTTAATTACTCAATTCTTTGAAAGATAAAAGTAAATTCTAAAGTTTTAAATAACTATAGCCATCCCCAACAGAGTCGCCATTGTGGGCTTCTTGATTGGCATGCTCGAGAGTCGCCACCCGAATTTTCGAGATGGATGATCTGAGAAACTGAGGGTTCGATTTGAAAAGAAGGCTTTTGGCTTAGCGAAAACGTTGAAACTTTGGGTTCGAGAGCAAGGTTACAAATGGGAAAGGTTTTGTTGAAAAAGCACTCTATTCGCCCGATAAAAAATTGGTCTCTACTTAACATTTTCAAAGGGGAAAAACTTTGAATATCATTTGCAAGACTAAACTCTTAGAAAACAAATAAGGGAAAGGGAGAAACTTTGAATATCACTTTTGGCGTGCCTGTGGTGTTTATTGTACAGTAGACGACAAATGAATGATGTGCAGAAATGAAATGATAGTTTAACAACAATCTATCTCAATCACAAACAACACTACGTGGTGTACCAAGATACCTCACACGGCTTTCTGGTACACCGCGCGGTGTACCTTCTTACTAACAACTCACTATTATTACTAAAAACCTCGAATTGTATACCTTACTACATCGTACGTTGTTCCTCAAAACATCGTACGGTGTAAGCTTCTGGCATATTTCAAAATAGCTACGTATTTTCAAGATAAAACAAACCATTGAACCAAACAATTTTCTTTATATTATTTTTTGTTGATTTCATTTTTTTTCATAAAATAGTTTGCAAACCCCTTTGATGCACTTGATCATTGAGAATGATCATAAAAGCCTCTTTTAGAAGACAACAGACATGGTTTTTTAGATAAAGCTTCATTCTAAAATGCACCAGCAACGATCTCTCAGTAATATTAGTGTAGTCAATAGTGGATAGATTTGATCAAGATGAACAAAACAAACGAATGATGAACAACATAATACCATAAGTCGAATTCCACTACATCTTGCGGTGTATCACAACATCGCATGTGTAGTGTTTCCAATACAGTCACTAATTTTTGTTTTGATTTGTTTTTCTTTTGAAAATGCTTTTTTTTTTAAGTCAACACTTAGCATGAATAGGTTAAAGTGCAACAGAAGAAACCTCCCCTCAAGGATAAGGCTAGGCTTAGCCCAAGGAAACTTGCTTTTATACCTCCGACTTTGAGCTTGGATGAAGAGGGATGAATATGGGTTTAAAGCTTTAGAGTGGTGGAGTTCTAAAGCTAGTAGTGTACTGAGCTTTGGAGGAGAAGAAGAATGGTATTTTTGTAGAGAGAAAGAACGTCAAGAAAATGTTAAGAGTAACTTTCTCAAGACTTGGAGGGGTACCTTTCATCTAAATGGAGAGTGTATTTATAGGCAAGAGCTAAGGAATATCAATGCAAATGTGAGAGGTGGCTTCTAGGCCGGCTAGAAGTTATATTCTCTGCTAAGCCATTTTTCAATTATGGCTCCAACAAGCGTGGCCAACAGCTTTCTGAGCTAGTCAAAACTTTTTCTAGAAACATCGTGCGGAATAGCTCAAGACCACGTGCGGAATTTTACTACACCTTTCGGTTTAGTAAGTATCCCATGCATTGTCCATGTCTTAGTCTCGGGCTCTTTGGGTTTCTTTTGGCTTTTGTGTTTTTTAGGCTTTTGGGGCTTTGGAAATCTACAATCAAGCTTCAAAAGTAGGTATCGTTCCTTTGTTTCATCATCAGGGAATTTAAAGAACCTCCGAGGTCCGGATTGGAATGTCTACAGAAAGATGGTTAATGTAAACTATAATATTATTTTTCTTCGGATATTGGTATTTTGATAACTTGGGGTCTTCGAGCTAGGAGTGTAATATTTGAATTTAATTTGAGAACAGGGGGAAGAAAGATGAGAGGCACCGTGCTTTGATCATATGTGTTAGGGAGCTGTGGAGGTAGAGGAGCCATGAAACTGCGTTAGGGAGCTGCGATTAGGAGCTGTGGTGGTGGAGGTAGACGACTATGGAGAAGAGAGAGAGGCGGGAGGGAGGAGGGGCCAAAATAGATTTGGGGCTTTCAAGACCCTATCCATTTTGGGATTTTGGATTTGGATTTGTAGATAATGTGTGTAGAAAGAAATGAGTAATGATTGGAAATATGGATAATGATTGGAGAGAGATAGAGAGAAAAATGAGAGTGATGATTGAAGATAGAAGTAATGATAAGAATAAAAAATGTAAAATCCTTAACCGAACAAGGTTCAAATTTTCACATGATTTGGTAAAAGGGGTAACTGGGGGAATATGAGGTACTGAGAAAAAGAGATGAAATAGATTGGAATTGATTCACGTGATTTAGTAAATGGCTTGGATGAAAGCAATCAC
Source organism: Rhododendron kiyosumense (assembly GCA_019656275.1). Taxonomy (NCBI): domain Eukaryota; kingdom Viridiplantae; phylum Streptophyta; class Magnoliopsida; order Ericales; family Ericaceae; genus Rhododendron; species Rhododendron kiyosumense. Next base: position 26,116 of record BPLS01027964.1, read on the forward strand.
ATTCTACAGTTCAGATACAATAAGAGTATGATGCTCCCAAACCGCCTAGGAGCATCATAGTCGGGTTCGTAATCATGACTCAATAGCTTTAGAAAGTGGCAAAAGGTTTGTGAAACGTTTGGATGATCCTTTTCTTGTAAATTATTGTCAAGTGGGTGCATGTTGGGATGCATGGTCTTTGCTTAAAAAATGTGAGCTTTATGGTTGGCAAGCAAAGTAGAGGTGGGAATAGCTTTCTTAGAGATAGATCCCTTAATGCTATTCACAAAATGGAACGGAGGTTGAGAAGGTCAGAGAGAAAAATTAGTAAGAAGAAGCTTCTTGTAGAGTTTGGGGTTAAAGCTGAAAAATTGAATCATAGACACAAGAAGATCTCCTCTTCTTCTTTATCTTCTAACGACATCCGAAACAGGAACTCCATTCTTTTCAAGAGAGCTTGCAAAGCGATGGATATAGGCACTACGTTGGGTGTTAAATTTCAAGGAGGGAGAAATTTTAATTTAAAGAAATTTGTTGAAATGCAAGAGGATGAAATGGCGGAAAGGATCAATGATCTTAATAATTTGGAAGAAGATGTGGACTTGGAGGATGATGATGAATATGAGAAAGATGCCTCTCTCTATGGAATTTTAACCAAAAGGTTTGGTGGTTTTAGATTTGGTCCTTTAGTTTTCAGTTTTGTGTTCTTTGATGTGTCCTTTGGGTTTTGGTTTTGCTCTTTTAGTTTTTGGCTTTTAGTTTTTGGCTTTTGTGGTTGTAGGTTTGGATTGTTTTAGCAGGTGTTTGGTGTTTTGGTTGGCAAGATGCCTTCGTTTGGGTGTGGTTCTCAGGTGGCGTTTTGTTGGTATACCCGTGATCCTTTTAATCTTTATTCCGTTTCAAAAGTTAATAAAAAAAAAATTGCCAATTAAAAAAAAAGAATGTTGTTACCTAAAATAGAAGGAAGCTCTCTTTTTAACTCTCTAGCCTACATGAAATTTTCTCGATTTTCATCTTTTTATTCATTCTACACTTTTTGTGAAATGAAAAATATATATACTTTATTTTTCTTATAAAGGAAAGAGTTTTTTTAGGAAAACACCCCTCGAACTATCATTCATTTCGCTACTTCGTCCTCGAACTATCCAAATCATTTACTTCGTCCTCAACCAACATTTTAGACGGCAAAATCACCATGTTCGAACCATGTGTTCTTTTTAAAGGGCACAAATGGTATTTTGTTTGTATTAGTCCCAAATTTAGATAAACCCCTCTCTCTCTCTCTCTCTCTCTCTCTCTCTCTCTTAAACTGTCATTACAACAGAACGCAAAATATGGGGTTCTAGTTTACAATGGTTGATTTGAGTTGTATATTTATGTTTTTGTTAACAGGATGATGCTCTAAAACTGATTTTATAATCCATGTTTTCTGGCTTTATTTTTCCTTGTATTATTATTACTGGTTAGAAATTTTGTCACCTACACACCCAATTGTGCAATCTGGGTTTTGAGCATTAAAGAATATAAACACCAATGCACGGTTTTGCTCTTGAAATTAATGGAGGTGCAGAAAAAGGAAAGAGAAGATCTCAATTAAAAATGCATGTGAGGGAGAAAGGGGAGGGCTTTGTTTTTTTCCTCTCTGTCAAGGGGTATATAGAATCCAAATTGGAGGGAACAACAATCTGGTTTGGTGCCAGAATGAAAGAGAAAAATGTTACCCACATTTTTTCCCTTCAAACACCCACATGCACACCACATGATCTATCATGCTGTCAAAAATAGTGGATGGCATTAAGGGGAGGACGAAATAGGAGAGTTTTGGATAGTTTGAGGATGAAGTAAATGATTTTGATAGTTCGAGGACGAAGTAGCAAATTGAATGATAGTTCGAGATATGTTTTCATAAAAAACTCTAAAGGAAACTAAGTTCAATCAATAGCATAACAAATATATACTTTATTTTGCATAAAACCTACTGATAATTATAAACTAACCTCCCAAGGTCAGCCTAGGCAATTAAGCCCAGCACAACACGAAGGTCCAGGTAAGGGGTCTAAGAACGCGAAGCTTAGCTTGAATGCTCTTTAGTAGACTAGCCCAGGGCCAAAAGTCAACCTATGAGCACAACTCATGACTAGCTCAACCAAGGAGCTAAGCTTAGGAAAACATTACATCCAACTTGGTCTTAGAGTTGGGAGAGTAAGGGAAGTGGTAAGCCAACCACCTGAAACCAATCACTATAAAATAATCTACGAAGGGAATTCATAAAGTCTAAAGGACTCCTGAAACAACTGAGGTCCTATTATACAGTAAAGGACAAGGACCAAAGATCCCAAGGGATAAACCTCTAACGAACTTATATGTTACAAGGACTCTTGATCTAGATGAGAATCAAAGAGTCCTAAGCTAGGGAAGACATTCCAAAGCTCATCAAGCTTGTCATGTATGGATAAGCCCAAAAGGTCCCAGTTCCAATAAAGATCTCAGCATCGTAAGAACTCATAATAGCATTCGCAGAGTCCAAAGGTGAAGGGACTTCTCAAATCTGATAAAGGTCAGAGGAGTCCTAAGGTGAGAAGGACACTCCAACACCTATCTATACCCGCCACGAGCGGATGAAACTTAAAAGTCCCGGTCCCAAGGGATTCCTCCTAAGATGCTTATATAAAGATCACACCTCCATATCACAGGGTACAAGATTCATACACAATAAACTCAACTCTCTCCTGACTTAGGCATCGAAGGGGCGATGGTGACAGCCACGTCGGTGCCCATAGTTTACCGTATCTATTTTGCAGGTCATTAATCAAGCACATCGGAAACCACCTCACCCACTTGGAGGATCAGGTGAGCGGCCGAAGGACCTCACTTCCGAAGGTGCTGGAAACCGCTTCATCCGCTGGCGGTGTCTGTGGGTAATGTAAAAAATTATTCTTAAACCTCCACTATGAACGGTTCTGCAATGTATACTCGATTAATGGCCTTAGAGAGTCGTAGTCAATCGCTTCCAACCCCGAGTTAGCAAGTCGCCATGGAGAGCACCATGCTCGTGGTGACCCAGAGGCATTCATTACCCTACTACGAGAACAAGTCAAAATTGTGCAAGATTTAGTTTACGACTTGCTAGATCATGTAGGGATCTTAACCCAAGGGTTAACAGATATGTCACAGACAAAAGCTGAGTTAAACAAACGACTCACTAAACCGGACGAAAGTCCCCTAGAGGAACAGAAGATAGGCAAAGAAATTAATTCTGAAAAGAGGCAGGCCAAGCCGCCTTTGGAGAAGCCAGCCTCTAAGAGCATCCGCAATGTAATAATCAAAATTGGATAACCAAAAATTGCCACATCATCTTTTGATTATCCATTTAAGACATTGCTAAGATTAGCAATATAGAAGTCCACAATGTAATAATCAAAATTGGATAACCAAAATTTGCCACATCACCTTTTTAAACTAAAAAATTCTAAAAACTAAAATTTTTGACAATAATTCGAATACTCTTTTTGGAAAAAAATAACAGTTTTTGTGTAAAAACAATTTATTGTTTTTTTTAAAGTTTCTGAAAAAAAAAACAGTTTTTAAAAACAATTTTCTGGAAACATTGTTGAGAGAGAGAGAGAGAGAGAGAGAGAGAGAGAGAGAGAGAGAGATGGGAAGAAAGAGAAAGTTTTTATGTAATAATGGGTGTACTTGATTGAGAAAATGTGGGGACCATTAGATTTGATTATTGGCAAAAATGTTGCTAATTTTAATTATTCAAAGCCCAAAATTTGATGAGTTGCTAAGAGGTTTCTACGTTTGGTTATTACAATGTGAGCACTTTTTTGAACAACTATTGTTAACTTTAGCAACATTTTGATTTTGATTATTACATTGTGGATGCTCTAACAAGAAGCCCTACCATGGGTCTATACCCAAATCGAGGGGTTTGTTGAACATGATAGAAGGCAAACCCCCACCATAATGGATGAGTTAGACCAAGCAAATGACTCTCCCTTCATAGATGAAATAATAAGGTTTCACCATCCATGGGCATTTGAGATGCCTCGAATTGGAGCGTTTGATGGCTCTATTGATCCGGTGGATCACCTAGAAGCATATAGATGTCTACTGCATCTTCAGGCAATGCCGGATGTGCCGAGCCTTGCCTATAACGCCAAAAAGAGGTGCACGAGCATGGTTCAATGAACTTCCAAGGAATAGCATAAAAAACTTCAAAGAACTCAGTGACATCTTTGTAAGTTACTTTACTTCTGGCCAATGCTACGGCAAGCCAAACACTCAATTTTTGGCCATAGAGCAAAGTAGACAGAGACCTCGCGTGATTATACTGCTAGGTTTATCAGAGAATTTGACAAGTTGGATGACACGGAGGACTAAGTCCCCTTAACCACCTACATGGCGGGGCTACGCCCTAGCCCTTTCTTTTATCTTCTCTCACAAGAACCACCTCAGACCATGGTTGAGCTGAGGCTACGAGCACGAAAATATGTTGATGTTGAAGAAGCCTTGAAAGCTAAACATTCAGAGGATAGCCACATAGGGTCTTCTCAAGCTGGAATAAAAAGGAAAAACCCATTCAGCCGAGCAAAACCCAGTCCCACAAGAATTAATGCTAGAACCTCCCCACGGAAGGGATGGGGCCCGCCAGAAGAAAAATACAAACACCTCACCCCATTCATTGCTACGCCCAAGCACATCCTACATAAACTACGGGATGACCCGGACCTTGAATGGCCTGAAAGATTACATAGCGATCCCCAAAAGAGGTCTCGTGACAAGTACTGTGTGTTTCACAGAGACTACTGTCACAATACAGATGACTGCATAAATCTAAAGCACCATATCCGATGAGGACGGCTCTAACGGTTTGTTGCAAGGAAATATTGAAAAGACTCTGAGGAAGAACGACAGGAGAAGGAGCCCGATCTCAGGTCAAGCCCACATGATGGAGATTTGCAAGGATCCAGGGAGTCTAGCTCAGACAAAAAGCCAAGGCTAAAGTCAAATAAACGTCAGGAGACCAATGTATCTAGCCAAAAATAAGAAGTTTCTAGATGTCACAATGAATAGAGATGCAAGGAGGATTCACAATATGAAGAATTGAGCTTAAAGAGCTTAACTGGACCATAAGGTTATCTCCACCTGCCAATTCTTTATTTTGCTGATTAGATGTCCCATTTATACATAAGGACTCCTTCATTCTTTACATTTGAATAATATTTCAATTCATAATGATATTTGTAGCTGTGCTACAAGTTCTTAGTTTTCGTCAAATAAGGCTGCTGGTTGATCATATGCAATAAAAGTTGCCATATTTCTAAGTCTTAAGGCGATAATGCCTCACTTCAAATAGCAATGCCTTCCGAGAGGAAGACACTAAGGCTCATACATTCACGATCTCGCTTCTCATAGCTCTATCTGTCCAAGCACAACAACGGCCAAAATAAAAAAAGATTATAGGGCCCAAGAGCTTGGGAAATAAATTGTAAAAAGCATACGAAGCTTGCATAACCAGCGAATAAAGATTGCTCATAAAGGACCTGAGTTTAAATACAGGTTTGAGCGCCTCAACTCTAGAGATTCATATAATTTTAATTATTGAAACTATTAGTAAATGTTTTATTGGGAAAAATATGGATTTTGTGGTGAATATTTGAATTGTGGTTTAAAATGATGCAATTGTTAGTAGAGGGGTAAGTGTGTAATTTACAAATATGTGGGTATATATATAATGGTGTGAGTGGTAGGAGATTATTTTCTCCTCACTCTATTCCTATCTCTCGGCTCTCTCCTCTCTCCTCTCCACCGGTCTCTCTCTCTACCGCCTCTCACACCCCAAGCTCCAAAATTTCAAGAATCATCCTCCCTCAAGCCTTTCAATCTCGTTATTGAGTTCAAAATTTCGTGGGTCAAGCTCGGAGGAGGGTATTTCGGTTGATTTCAAAGAGTTCGGGGCTAGGGCTCGTACGAATCTCTTGGGTTTCGCTCCTTGACTCGAGGTAGGGATTTCTTTGCTTCTTTTACATGTAAATATGTTGATTTGGGGTGAAATCATGCCTATAATAGTTCTTGTTGGTGTTGTAGTTGAATTCTTGAGCTCAGAATGGTATCGATACAAGATTCTCTGTTGGGTTTTTAAGCCCATTTGTATTGATACTAGAATTTCTAGTATTGATACAAACAGGCTTAAAATCATATTTTGCTGTTTTGCTCCAAATTTTATTGTTTTGACCCCCAATCATTTCTAAATCCTTTTGGGCACCTTCTAAGCTATCTCAAGCATATCTAATTGACTTCCTATGATGCTTTGATGTATTCCTTGGTCTGTTAGCTTTCCGTTAGCTAGAACCGAATAAGGATTTCCTTAATTTGAACTTTGTTAAAAATGTCTTATTGATAAATTAATTTTTCTTGGTTATGTTTGTGACATATTAATAGTGTTGTTAGAACACCATATGGTGTTTCATGTGAACGTGTGATTAAGGTAGAGTCTTAGTTGGTTTGTAAAGTACGAGGGTAGGGGAATGGGTCGAGGATGGATTAGGAAATCCCGTAACGCAAGTGGTGGTAATACGGAGACTTAGACGAATCTCGTAACACAATGGATGGTAATACGGTGAACCGAGTCGTTAAGGATCACTATGATGCATGGGGTGGTAACATGGTAATCCTCGTAGTGTATACGGTAACGCAAGGGGTGGAAATACTGAAAGTGGGGATTTGGGGTAGCAAGTCGGTTTGCGATTGGGGAAGTGTTCGAGTTTTATGAAATATGATGTTGGCTTATAATAAACAAATGGAATGATTTTCGATATACCAATGAATCCATAGTTATCTTTTGCTTGAACCTTGTCTCCTTGCCCTCTTATTTCACACTTTTTATCATATGTGCATATAAAGCTGGTAAAGATTTTCCTATTGGGCTAGTGTAGTTCAACAAAATTTTTTTTTCAGGTTCGAGTGTTGGACAATAGACTGCATACATTGGAGTGCGTGGACATGAAGATTTCTTTTTTGGAAGCTAATCTTATTTAGTTACTTATTCATCTTTGCTAACTTACTTTTGGCCAAAGATGGCTTTGTAACTAATCTGCTCTTGAATTATCTTTTGACCAAAGTCTGTAACATTTTGAACATGTTGTATCTGTATCTAAGCTAATTTGGGCCATGGTGCCAAGGTTGTATTTCATTAAACTTGGGGACTTGTTTGTAAATTAAACAGGTGGGAAACTCTTTTGGGTAATATGTATGATTCGCAAGGCTTTTTATTGAAATGTATTATTATTTATGTTAAAAATCGAGAGCGTGACATCAACCACACAATGAATACAACGTAGAAGTGTAAAGGTTAAACATGACCAGCAAACCTGCTTAGCCACAGCTCAAACAGGAAAACCAGGATGGATAGCAAAGATCCACCTAGACATTCATAAAATATAGCTCATAAAGCGCATGATGCCAAACGTGAAAAAGAAGGAAACATCCGATACAACTACATGGTAGCCAACTTTTATTTGAAAACACTTCTCAAGGGATGTGGGGACCATTACAACTTAAAACAAACAAAAAAAGAAAAGAAATAAGAGATCTTTGGATCCTTGTCGCAACTACTAAGGCCCTCAGGCCTGCCCCAGAAAATCCCCTAAAGCCTTCATCAAGGCCTGCCTTCAAGTGTAGGCTTGGCTCCGCCAGGAGGAAAGGGAACTCGAGGAGCTGGTTGACCTCGGAAAGCAGCCAACTCATCCTAATTGTCTATCAGTATCAGCCGGATGATTTTCTCCATGGTCGACATTATATCGGCCATGGTATCGACCCTCGTCACCAGTTCAGTAATGGTGGCCTTCAGGCCCTGGATCTCAAGGCTATGGGCCTTAATTTATTGAATGGAAAGTTCACCTCGGTTGTTGGCCATTGAAGAAATGCTTGAAAGACTAATAATATGAGGTGGAGGGTATTAGCTTTTATAGATCCAACGAAGAAATTCTACAGATTCCATGAACAACGTAGAAGTCTAAGCGACTCCTCGGATAACACTTGTTATTAATAAAAGCTGGAAGCTGAAAGGTCTTAGGACCCATGGAACTATGATCATGAATACAAGAGCCAGCCAACCATCCAACGAATCTGTCGACGGAGAGGAAAACAGCTGTCTGAACATCCAAAAAAGGTACGAAATATTTACTTTAATTTTACTTTTTCATATGGCCATTTTTATGCATGCATCAGAAATAAGATTGAGCT
>BPLS01027964.1:34354-49235 GCA_019656275.1 Rhododendron kiyosumense
CAACAATATATTAGTTATCAACGAGTCAAAGCTCACCGAGCTTACTAGCTTAGACTAACATTTAATTCCCAAAGTGTTGACAAGTCCACGTGGTCCAGTCCTAGGAATAGGCACTGAAGAGTCACAACTCTAAGGGGCTGAGGCTAAAAGTTCGAGTGTGTGGCCCCGACAGCCTCCTCAGCACAGTCCAAAAGAGCTCTGGGATAACAAACCTGAGTTGAAATCAAATCTCAAAAAAGTGCTGAGTTAGCTAAAGCGCGCAGCTGCTCAGTACGTAACAACCCGGACTCAACCATTGACCCGGTAAATCTAGAAGATCATGGGCCAGCCAAGGACGCCTGGTGGTCTAGCAAATCCGAGCTTAGTTCTTGACTCGGTACGTTCAAGGCTACCTAAGTCGTCAAAAAGAATGAGGCAAACTTTCTCGAAGTGTACAATGATTAAAAATAGATATGGAGTAGTAATTCCTGAGGTCAGCTAGGACTAACGCAGGTTAGCTCATACAAATACACGGACTTACAGAGGCACTAACACCATCTTAAGTTCTTGTCTCAGAGCGTATTAAGCAAGCTTAAAAAGCTTCGGACAATAAAATTGAAAAAGGTGGCTACTAAGCCACTTATCCTATAGCTTATTAATTGAGCACTGAAGAGTTCTAAGGAGCTAAAAGTCCGAAAATGTGGTATACAGTCCCATTTGGCCAGAGCTCAATAAGCTCTGAATTACAGATCTAAGGGAAGTGGCCTACAAGCCCACTCGGACCAAACTCAATGAGCACTGAACTAATAAGTTCAAAAGAAATCAAAACCTCGGTAAAAATAAGAGGCCCTGGGGCCAACTGATAAGAGATACAATAGCCCGACAGAGAAAGCAATAAGTTAAGGTTAAACGCCACTAGCTAGCTAAAACTTACATGATGCAGAAATCCAAGCTCAGTCGTGAGCTCGATAGATTCAAAGACCTGGAGTACACCTTAACCTGACCAGTCCAGTGCACCTTAATAAGCTCATCAATTGTCAAACCCAGAAGACATGAGATGAGCTTTGAAATAGACCTCATTCAAAGAGATCAGCTGCAACATTTGATAATAAGAAAGCTCCCTAGGGAGGTAAGGTCTACTCAAAAGACCTATCTACGGAAGCTCGACATGTATTAACTTCCTTAAACACTTTTTAGCACTAAGTATTGCCATTCGATATCTTACTCACATATAAGGACTCTTTGCCCAATATTACTCTAGTTACGAGCTTTGCTGCAATATAAGTCCACAACGTGGTAAGAAAAACTTACTTTTCAGACTATCTGAATCTTATTTCAAGTTGATGCCAATGACTATTCTATAAGCTATAAGCATGTAGCAAAAACTGAGTAGGCTTCTGTGCCTCCAAATATTAATGTCTTGCTAAAAACCTCTCATCATTAGCTGCGATGTTTTCCAATCAAATGCGACGCCTAGGCTCATACACGCTCGACATTAACAAACAAAAGTGCTTCATTGACACTACTCCGACTATGGAGCATATTGCACTTTGCAAAACTCAAGTGCCCAATGGGCATCTTTTAGGAAGAGCAGAGCTTGCCACATGCATTACCTCCACGGTAAACCTCGCGTTAAAGGTGTACAATGATATAAACCTCATGATAGAGACATGAGACGCTCTCATGGTAAAGACAAAAAAGATATGCTAGGGCATGTCATGGACGAGGTGTTGGCAGCACCACAATCATGCTAAGGCAGGAAGCACGAGTTGCATGAAAATCCGAGTACAAGGGCACTCCAACAAAACCATTCAATAAAACAACAATTTAGGCCAATATGCCCAATGTGATCAATAGCTGAGGCCAACCATGGCCATATTATAATATGTGTACAAGTGTCAAGCTGTTTACGCAACTTCCCACTTGGGGGAGTAGGGAATAGACTGGACATTACCGGGCAGAGAAAAAGAGGAAAAAGCAAAATTAGCTATTCTGTTGATCAACCTGTTTCACATTTGGCAAATTCAAGTAACAGCATAGCACCATGGCACTAAGTGCGTGCATACTATCACGAAAATAATTCCAAGAAGGTGGACTACAAACCCCCCTTGGCCCAAAAACAAAAACAACTATTCAAACAAAAATATCCTAATGGATAGTAATGATTAAGCACACAGGGGGAAAGATAATGGCCAAGTATCACAGTATCTTGGTCAAATTGAGAAACCTCTGAGTGGAGAATCTACTTCCCAGAAAAATTGAACCTATGGGGGGGACAGAGAGGGAAAACTTGACCTCTTAAGGCCAGCCAACTTAGAAAACCTCACATAGCTTGAACTTCACAGCTCTGATAAGAGCTAAGCTCAACCCAGAGGTTGAAATCTATCAAATCCAACCTACCAAGTAGGATACCCCAACTTGGCCTAGCACAAAAGCAAGGACCAGCCTAGTGAAATTCCCATGGAAAAATAGGAATGTCCAAACATGATCCCAAATGAGCAAACTAAGGCTTAACCCAAGGGTTATACCCCACAAGCTCGGTGTATAATACAAATTGTAAACAATCAATGCTTCAAACAGCAACATATAAGACATGCACATATAGGGCAAAGCAAAACATACTATCCCTGAACAAATGAAAGATTAGCAGAGAGGCCCAAGGTTGGCCAAAATAATCATTATCCCACAAGCTTCGCTAAACGTCAAAAGTGCGAGAAGTAGGGCCCCATGCCATGAGCACAAGCTTTACCAAGTTTTGGGGAACCTAAAAATCCAAGAACACTCTTAGAAATATTAAGCACAAGTGCCAAACTCCAAGATGCAAATATCAAGTAGACAAATTCGCTCGACCCCTGGAGAGCTGGAATAAAAACTACGGTCACCCTAGACATTCGAAATTAAGAATGTACTGAAGCATGCAAAGCACCATGGACACACCTCGTGGGCCAAAACTAAGGCATGCCATATAAGTCAGGACAAGAAAAGTCTAAAAGCATGAGATGATGTCAAAACACCACGCAAGGGCACAAGGAAGTCTATTCCAACAAAAATAAAGGTCAAAACCAAACATGGCCATTTTAACAATACCTGAGGGCATTCTACCACAAAAAGGAAAGTATGTGAAGTTATCATAAGCCAAGTTTGAAAAGATTGGAACTGATCTTCAAAAACCTTCATTCGACCTCCCCGAGGTTGCCCTTCTTTCCTTCATCTTCCTGATCCTTAGCTACAGCCAAATCCAGTCTAGCGTCTCCTGGAGAGCTGTAAAACCCAACTGAATCCTTCCTAGAATCACTCAATGGGATCTGGACAGGAGTAGCTCCTTCCCAAGAGGGATTGATCAGGAATAGCTTCTTTAAGCTGAGCTAAGGAATCAGCGTCATCAGGCTCAGAGCTGCCTTCCTTCTCTTCACCACCCATGTAGGACTGGAGATCTTCATTAGCTTCAAACTTGGAGAAGTCGATTTCTAGATAGGCTACTGTGACCTGGCGCCTTAAAGCCTTAAAACCATCAAAAAAGCTTTGGGTAATCTCCTCACTATGCTTAGTGGAGCCCCTGTAGCAAGAGATTGCCTCAGCTCAAGCATTCTTAAGCTTCTCATGCAAGTGGGTACCAACAACCTTAAGTTGGGAAACATCTCCAAGTAAAGTTTTAAGATGATTATCTCAATCCACCAACGCTTCCTCTAAATTCAGTGATTTGGCCACAGCTGTGTCCCTTTTCTCTTCAGCCAAGCGCTTCTAATCTAGGGCTTTGTCCATCTCGTTTTTGGCCTCCTTGGCTTCTTCGGCAAACTTCCTGCCTTCCCTCACCAGCTCCCCGTTCATTTTGATCAGCTTGAGTGCTTGTGCCTCCAAATTGTGACCCTGAACCATCAAAAAATGGGTGCACACAGTGGCCTGTAAAGATAAACGGAAAGGTCAATCTACAATACAACTTTACTACAAAATAAAAAGTTGTCAGCCCAACGGGCCATGCAATCCTTAAAAAGAAAAAGAGGTAGAGGACATGTTCTCACCCTTGCCATCTCAATCATAGCAAGCTGACCAATAGCCTTTAGAGGCATAGCCTTTATCATTTTTCTATCAGCCTCATAGATTAACTAGGACATTCGTCTTAAGGCTTCATCAGAATCCTCAAGAACAGAAAGACCATCATCTGAGATTTCTGGGGTACAAGTGGCGCTTTTGAGCTTCTTGGGAGGAGGAATGATTGTGCCATCCAAAACCTCCTTTTCCTTCCCTTTCATTTCCTTGTCAACCGTCTCAACGGTCCCACTCACCACTTGATCTGTCTTTAGTGGTGACGGTTGCTTTGAAATGACAGTTTCAACAAAGGCGCTCACGTCGTGATCTTTCTTCTTTCTCTTTAGAGCAGCTTTCCCAGCAACAAGATTGCCTCGAGCAGCCTTGAGCCTAGCCAACACAGCTTTATCAGGTACCCTTCTTCTTCTAAAAAGTAGCAGGTACAAAGAGGTTAGCAAAAGAAAGATCCCATGGGAGCGAAATGAAAGCATCTCTCTTGAATAGCTCAGGGTCTCATCGATGACTCTTAGGCCAAGTGAGTAGTTAGCCGGAGATTTCGGAGTAACTAGTAGCTTGAAGGAGTGAATCGGATACTCTTTGGCTCGGGCAATCTCCTTGCAATTGGCACGTTCATTAGAAAGTGGATGAACAGTTCGACCTGGCAAAATCATAAGAATACAGTTCCTCAAAAACCTCAAGATTAAACAAAGTACAAAGAATAAGAGCTACTAAAACTCATCGTTGGAGGATGGTGTTCCCCAATGAAATGGCACTCAAGAAGAATAAATCCCAGTGTCCCCATCTGGGAGTTCCCTTCCGTCACCCCAAATAAAAAAAAACTTGTCATTCTAGTTCTTGTCAATGGTAGGAAAGTTTGATACAAGCTCACCTTCTTCACTGGGTCTCCTAGTGAAATACCACTAACCATGACCATTGGGACTCTCTTTAATGGTGTATTGATTAAAGAAAACTTCCTTACAAAGAGGGGTCTCCCCATTGGACATAGCGGCCCATTAGGCCACACAACTGATAAGATGCCTCAAAGAGTTTGGCACGATCTGAGCTAGGGCAAGCCCTAAATGGCACAGCACTTCCCTCACTATAGCAGAGAAGGGAAGATGGGGTCCCCCCTCGAAAACAGCGATGTAAAGACAAGTTTCTCCAGGACCAGGGAAGTGAGCCCTCTCTGCTTCCTGTGGTCTCCGAAGAGAAACCGTGGCAAGAATAGAATATCTGACCCTCAAACAAGCCAGATCTTCAAACGTAACTGTCAAAATTATATTTTTGGCAGCATAAGGTGGAGGGGTGCCATAGGGAGTCCTAAGCAAAGGACTAAAAGCCTGAGCTACTTCAGAATCGGCTCAGGCTCGTCTCTTAAGGCTGCCATTAGCCTTAGCTCTGGTCCTGTGCTGCATGAGAACTACTGTCTCTTCGACCGTTTTGTCTAAAGAAGAAAACAGTAATGAGGAGGATACAAGATTCACTAAAGCGAGGTTCGTCGATTTAATCTCCCCACGAACAACCCAATAAGAATTCGTGAGATTAACTACGGGGGAAAAATCCTAGAACTAGAAATTCAGAAACACGATTATGGGAGGAAAGAGAATTTGTACCTATAAGTGTAACCCTAAGAGATTTGGGAAGAAAGGCTGAGGAAGAACTATGAAATCTCCCAAAAGATCACCTCTGATGCTTTGTTCCACAAGTAAGCAAAGTGTAATGATGGTTTGAGGAAGCCGGGGAGTTGAACCGAGTCCCAAGGAGCTTCTAAATCTCGTCCACCGATTAAAAACATGGCCAATGGACCAGATCGAACCACCTGCCCCATGACATGACTCATGTCAATCACAATGAATGCTAAAGGCAAAAAGGATAAAGAAGTAACCGCCATTTTGAAGTGTTTCCTCCCCCCTGCCAAAAAGGCACTTGCTAAGAAACATGGGAGTAGCTGATAAGTATAAACTAACCTCCCAAGGTTAGCCCAGACAATTAAGCCCTGCACAACACGAAGGTCCAGGTAAGGGGTCTAAGAACGTGGAGTTCAGTAGACCAGTCCAGGGGCAAAAGTCAACCTATAAGCACAACTCATGACCAGCTCAGCCAAGGAGCTAAGTTCAAGAAAATGTTAGATCCAGCTCGGTCTTAGAGTTAGAAGAGTAAGAGAAGCGGTAAGCCAACCACCTGAAACCAATCATTATAAAATACTCTACAGAGGGAATTCATATAGTCTAAAGGACTTCTGAAACAACCAAGGTCTTATCATACAGTAAAGGATAAGGACCAGAGATCCCAAGGGATAAACCTATAACGAACTTATATGTTACAAGGACTCTTGATCTAGATGAGAACCAAAGAGTCCTGACCTAGGGAAGACACTCCAAAGCTCATCAAGCCTGTCACGTAAGGATAAGCCCAAAAGGTCCTAGTTCTAATAAAGATCTCCGGACCGTAAGAACTCATAATAGCATTCACAGAGTCCAAAGGTGAAGGGACTTCTCAAACCTGATAAAGGTTAGGGGAGTCCAAAGGTGAGGATGACACTCCAACACCTATTTATATCCGCCACGAGTGGATGAGACTTAAAAGTCCTGGTCCCAAGGGATTCCTCCCAAGATGCCAATATAAAGATCACACCTCCATATCACAAATGTACGAGACTCACACACAATAAACTCAACTCTCTCCATATCTCTACTGACTTATGCATCAAAGTGGCAATGGCGACAGCCACGCCGGTGCCTGTAGTTTACCGATTCTATTTTGTAGGTCAATAATCAAGTACATCGGAAACCACCTCACCCACTTCGATGATCAAGTGAGTGACCGAAGGACCTCACTTCCGAAGGTGCTGGAAACCGATTCATCACCTACCTTCTTTCTTTTTATCTTGATTATTTTAGTATTGTGGAATTCTCCTAATGGTTTTGTGAGAAAATAGAATAAATTTTAAGAGTCATACATATCTATCCATTGATGCACATGACAACAGGAAACAATTTCTCATTGATGTTTTTTTCGTCCCGTGTATTAAACGGGCAAGAAGCTAGTAAAATACCTATTCCATTAATTGTTTGGTTCATCAATAAAGAATTGAATACTCATTCCAAATGGGACGAATGAATCACTATTCACACCAAGATAAATAATGATTACTATTAAATCGAATTCCATTGTTGTGTACTATTACACCACAAATTTTACTATTGACACCCCAAAATTCAAGACTCACACCAAAATTTTGCTAGCGCTACACATTACTCTCTCCTTCCCTTTTTAAATATCCTAGTTTGATAAACACGCAGTTTTAGGAGTCAACTTTCACCTCTACTTAAAATTTTTCGTATCAACTTTTCTCTTCACTTTATACTTTCCACATCAACTTTACCTCCACTTTTCAAAATTATCCTCCACTTTACCAATTAACTTTTCAAAGTGAACATTTATTTTGGGACAGCCCAAAATAGAATAGTGAACATTTTAATAGGGACGGAGGGAGTAATATTTTTGGAAGAAACTATATTAAAGATAAAAAGGAATAAGAATGTTTATTCCTTTAGCACAACTAAACATTGGGAATGGGCATTCCAATCTTCTCTCTCATAACTTGATTAGTTCACCCCGAATAGCGGGATCCAAATAAAGGGACATGATCAGTTTAGAGGACTTGCATCGCTTTTTTCAATCTAAGCCATCGAGAGCATCTATTTTCTTTGTATTACAATCTTAATTTAATTTAATTATTCTGTTCATCCCATCCAGTGGACCAAATGCACACTTATGACTTTGTTAGCTGAAAAATAAAAAATTCAATGTGTGGTCATGCAGTTACTGTTGCATAAGTTCATAATGCCAAGTTTGTTAGTTACATGAAAGCCATGTTTATGTTGCATGTGGAGCCATGCCATTTCATAAAATGGGCTGATGAAGCGGTTTTTGGTCACCTCCGGAGGAGGGGTACCTCAACCGTCCATTTGATCCTTCAGCGGATGAAGCGGCTTTCGGCGTGCTGGATTAATGACCTTCAAAACAGAAATGGTAAACTATGGGCACCGGTGTGGCTGTTGCCATTGCCCCTCTGATGCCTAAGTTAGTTGAGATATGGAGAGAATGGACTGAGTATGAGTTTCGTATTGTTTGTGTAACGCCTCAAATTTTGGGTACGTTAATGAAGCATTTATTATATAATAAAGAGAGTTTGGCTCATTATTACATCATAAATACATCATAAGTAAACGGTACATTTATTCAACAAGGAAGGAAACTAAGGTTTCCTAATACTACTCTGCCTGCTTTTCCATCCTAGCAAGCTCCTTTGCTCCAAAAGCTTCCACGGTGAATTGTTCATCTCGATCATCTACAAGGTCTGACACATTATACCAGCGTCGCCACCGATATAATATGTCAGGGTCACCAAAGGTAACACCATGAGCTACAAAAGCTCAGCAGAACAATCCCATACCCGCTAACCCATAACTTAAAACAAACAATCAATAACATATCCACATTCGCTATTCATCTATCGTAGGTGTCCATGATTCTCTTTGTTTCTCCTACGCAACTTATCATAGACCGTGTCAATATTTTCACATTCAAATCAACCTTTCAAAATCATTTGTTTAAATCACACATTTGCATTGGCTCTGAACCGCGGGTAACCAAGCTACACACCCAACCTCGGTTCCGCCGTTCCGGGTTCCCGAGTATCCTCACAATAGTTCGGCCGCACCGGGTTCCCATTGGCACACAATTACATTGGCTCCTCTCCGCGGATAACTAGGCCATACCTCACCATGGTTTCGCCGCTCTGGGTTCCCATGGGAACGCAAACACCCTCACAATGGTTCCGCCGCACTGGATTCCCATTGGAACACACACACACCTCACACAATGGGCAAGTCCGGCCACATTGCGGTTTCCAAAACATTTCCCCTGTTTCAAACACACCCTAGGTGTTATGTTTCTACTTCCTCGGTTCTCGTGTCTCGATTGCATGCAAAAGACTCCGTAGTAGGACTTCCCACATAACAAGCATTCAACAAAATCTTGAAACTAATCTAACATGATCATCCAACTCCATATTTAACATGCTCAAATCAACGCTTAAAGCATAACGCCACATGTTCGGACGCCCTTGGAGTGAAAAATCACTTATGCCTTATCACGTCACAGGTAATACAAGCAATTCATCTTAAAGATCAAAATACAAATACTTGATATAGAAAGTAAATAAAGATAACTTACTTTGAAATGGAAGTTAACGAGATCTTACATATACATAGGGATAGGGTGAGAATATCTTACCTTGATCCGAAACTAGTCGGGGCCGAATAAGTAAGTTGGAAAATTCTACGGGCGGTGAAACTTTCAAATCTGGACCGAACTTTGGATGGCAGTAACTCGGTCAATCTTTGGCCGAATACGATCGTTCTTGGGTCGAAATCGAAGCTCTAGAAACGCTCTACAACTTTTGTGAAGGAAGTTGATCCTAGAAATGACTTTAGGTAGGAGAAAAATGGCGGTAAAGGAAGAGACAGTAAGCTGTCTGGAAATGAAAGTCCGAGATTTTCACTGAACTTTGGATGACAATATCTTTGTCATTTCTTCACCAATTGGGGTGGTTCTTGGGTCTAACTTGAAGGTCTCGAAGTGCTTTACAACTTTCCTGAAGGGAGTTGGTTCTAAAAACTACTCTAAGCAGGAGAAAACTGAGGATTTCCGAAGGGACAGTAGGCTGCCTGGAAAAACAAAGAATAGTTTCTAGAGAGAAGTGAGAGCAATGAGAAGGTGTGAGTTGAATTGCTTGGAATGACTTGCTATTTATAGGCAAACCTTGGCTCTCTCTCCTCCCTCAATGGCCGCGCCCCCCCCGCCGCCCCTCTCACTCTAAGTCTCATTTTGACACATGGCAAGCAATCTTGGAAGATCAAAGACCTAACCCTAGGCTTGCATGGTAAGGATTTGTACAAAGGATTGGATTTTGGAAGATTTGTGTAAGAAGATCAAATCCCATATCTCTCCCTCTCTCTCCTAGTACACTATATATATATATATATATATACATACGTACATCGGGACGGTTCAATGGATACCCTAAAAAAACACCTAAAAAAACACCCTAAATCTCAATCTCACAGTTTCCGATCAAATTTTTATGATCCGAACCGTTCAATGCGTGCAGAATGTGATTTTAAGTGTACCCGCGAGAAATTAGCAAAAAAAATGACCGGAAAAGGCTTGATTTGAGCAGTTTTTATTTGAACCGTTCAATAAAAAACTGTTCAAAACTGTTTGGATCAAGCCCTTCCCGGTCATTTTTTTTGCTGATTTCTCACGTGTACCCTTAAAATCACGTTCTGATCACATTGAGCGGCTCGGATCGTCAAAATTTGATCGGAAACTATGAGGTGTTTTTTTTAGGGTGTCCACGGAACCGCCCCGTACATACATACATACATACATACATACAACAATGCAAGAACACAAATAAAATAAAGGTACTTATGTACTAGAGATCAAAGGAAACTTAAGGGCTAAGATTTGTCCAATAAACTAATCAATAAGCACATGTGTACTTAGCTAATACTTTAATCAACCAAGTACTTATATAATATATACATAAGTACTTAGGTGATCTAGGAAGATCATCTTCCCACTAATTTAATCTAATTGGGTACAAAACCCCAATAGAATATAATATAGGAGTACTTAGGAATCTTAGGGTTTTTAAGTCCCATAATAAAATATTGGTACTTCATCCATGGGGAATTTTGAAAAAGACTATTTTATTAAACCCTTGTACTTTAGTTGAAAGAATAACCTATTACCCAATGGGTAATAAAATCCCTAGCTTTTATTGTCCAATGGACAATAGT
The DNA here is from genome assembly GCA_019656275.1 of Rhododendron kiyosumense. Classification (NCBI taxonomy): domain Eukaryota; kingdom Viridiplantae; phylum Streptophyta; class Magnoliopsida; order Ericales; family Ericaceae; genus Rhododendron; species Rhododendron kiyosumense. Next base: position 45,232 of record BPLS01027964.1, read on the forward strand.
TATTAGGAAACTTTTATATTAAAATAATCAAAATGTCCTTAAACATGTTTAAAAATCTATTCTTTTATAGATGTTAGTACTAAACAATCTAGGGTTTTTGATTTACCCCAATACAAAATAATATAAATGTACATGGGAATCCAAATCTTGATTATTAAAATAGAACCTTGTACTTTGTTGGAAGACTAATGCTATTACCCAATGGGTAATAAATTCCCTTGTAGTTATTATCCAATGGATAATGGGAGGGTAGAAGAATACTCAATAAACAAAGATTAAAAGTACTATGCACATGTGTTTAAAACATATATATCCATGTACTAATCCACATATTTAAATAGGAGGCCTATTATCCAATGGACAAAGATTACCCTAACTTCTATTGACCAATGGTTAAAGGCAACAAGGTTCAAGAGGTTCAAAAGGTTCATCTAGTAATTAGGTTAGTTTGGTTCTGCCAACTAGTTGGTTGGAAAACTATCTAAACTGGTCAAGTAGGGTTTCCAGTCGGGAGTTAACCAATGACCAAAATCTAACTATGACGGAAATTATCAAGAAATCATATAGCCACTCAAAAGAAAATAAGTAATTCAAATAAAATTCAAATATTTAACGAAATTTTTACCTTCCAAAAATCAGGGTTGTTACAGTTTGCATTGCATACCTTTGTGAGGTGGAGGTGTGATCTTTATATAGACATGTTTGGGAGGAATTCCTTGGGACCGGGACTCTTAAGTCTCATCCGCTCGTGGCGGGTATAGATAGGTGTTGGAGTATCATCCTCACCTTAGGACTCTCTTGATCCTTATCAGGTTTGAGGAGTTCCTTCACCTTTGAAGTTTTGTACTTGCTTGTCAGGTTAAGAGTCCTTACGATGCTGGGACCTCTTGGGCTCATCCGTACATGACAGGAATAGGTTGGTAATGGAGTGTGTTCCTTACCTAGGATTTCTTTGGTCCTTATTAGGTTTAGGAGTTCTCCTCTCCTTTGGACTCTGTGATTGTCATCAAGGTTAGGAGTCCTCGTGGTACACGAATCTTTGTGGTTATCCTTGTGGACCGTAGCTCGATATCTTCTGAGGAGATAAGGCTTGTGGCTGCTCTCTGAGTTCCCTTTGTGCATGGGTTTCTCACGGTTATCCCTTGGGATTCGCAGCCCCATCCATTGGGATGAGATAAGGCCTTGGCTATTCTAGAAAGGGGATAAGAGTCTGACTCTTCTCTAAGTCCCCTAGACTATACAAACCTCTCTTATGAAGTGTTTTATAAGTCTGGTTGCAGGTTTGTTATATTTGCCGAGCTCAGTTCGTGAGCTGAGCTCGATATCTTTCTATGAGCTATGCTCGTGAGCTGGCCTCCATCCTTGGACTGGTTAATAGAGGCTCGCTCTTATAAGCTAGATTCCTTGTTCTTGGGACTCTAGCTTGAGCCCTTAGGGCTGTGCTCGTGAGCTCTTTGGTTTGGGCTGACCTTGGGATGACCTTTGCCCCTGGGTTGGTCCATTGAGCTCAACTCTTAAAGCTAAGCTCTGCGTCACTGGGTCTCCTACACGGCCCTTCGTGTTGTGCTAGGCTTCCTGGTCTGAGCTAACCTTGGGAGGTTGTTTTTTACTTATCATGGGCCAAGACTCAGGAGGGAGATCCCCCATGGCCCACACGCTCAAAATCCAACAAAGCAAGGAGTGAAACTAGACTATATATAGTTGTACCAAACATGATCGAGCGAGCTATTCCTATCAATTCCAACATAATAGCAGAAATGTGGGCTGTATGGGATTGGTTATGGGTTGTACGTCGGTTCGGGTTTCCTCATCTCACTACTAAGACTGACTCCGTATTTGTGTATAGTGCCTTGTGTAGAAAGCAGGTCCAAGCAACTCAGCTCAAGCGGATGCTCTAGGCGATTCAGGTTTTGGTTTCTAAGTTCTCCTCGGTGCAGGTCACCTTTTACTATCGGGAAGCTAACGGTGTAGCTTACTTGTTAGCCAAGAATGCAGCAACTTCTCACGGTAGTTTTGTTTTAGGGGAAATTGGAGTTCAGTGGAACAAGGGGCAAATAAATCTCAACCCATAGACTACTGTTTTAAAATTATGAAGTAATGGCAAGGAAACAAATAAAAGTCTCAACCCATAGACTACTTTTTTAAAATTATGAAGTAATGGCAAGGAAACAAATAAAAGTCTCAACCCATGGTATTTCAAACTTACATGGACAAAAATACCCCTTCCCACAAAAACCACTACCATCATTGTCCCCCTTCTCAACCTATTCACCACCACCACCGTCCCACAACCACAACCACCACCACCAGCCAAACCCACCTCTTTCTCTCTCTCTCTTTCGTACACACACACACACACACATAAACACATGAAAATCTGTCGACAAACCCAAATAAAACCCAAATTTTTGCCGACAAATAAAACCCAAATCAGTGGAGTAGTTGTGAAATCAAAACCCAAATCAAAATTTTTTCCAAACTGAACCCAAGTTGGTTCAGGATTTTCCCACTTTTCCCATCCCAAATGGCGATTACTACTAAACACACAAATTGAAACTCTCACACAAATTCCTACTAAACCCACAAATCAACCAATCTAAACCTACAAACAGTTTGAAATCACCCTATTGTCTGAGGTATAAAAGAGTAAATCCTTTATTACAAAGGACTATGAGGAGTATTAGTAAAGACCAATATTTCTGCTAACATGGATCAAGTCATATTTTATGGGAGAACCTTGTCCATTATGAGGTTATAAAGAGCAAGTCATTAGTTATAAAGGACTACGTGGACAATTAGTGAAGACCAATATTTCTTTTAACCTGGATCAATTCATATTTTTTTGAGAGAACCTTGTCCCCATTGTTTGAGGTATAAAAGTGCAAGTCATTAATTATAAAGCACTACGTTAGGTATTAGTCAAGACTAATCTTTCTGTTAACATGGACTAAGTCATATTTTCTGGGAGATCATTGTCTCTATTGTCTGAGGTATAAAAGAGCTCATTAATTATAAATGACTACGTCAGGTATTAGTAAAAACCAATCCTCCACGAGAACCACTTCTCTCTCTCACACACACACACATGAAAACCCTGTTGGCAAAACCCAAATAAAACCCAAATTAATAGAGTAGCTGTGAAATCAAAACTTGGGAAGACAAGAGCAGCAGCGGCGCCGAGGAAGCCAAAGAAAGGTGTAGTTTCATCCCCGTTGAACGTCAACAACATTTCGAATTTGCTTTGAGTAGGAACGTTGATTGGATCTCAAGAAAATTGAATGGGAATTATTCTGTTCAAAAGGGAGAAATCGGTGGAGTTTAATTTAGATCCCTTTTTGTCTAGACTTGTGCGCAAGATTGATGGAGAAATTCCGTGGAGATTAGATTGGTTTTGCTTATGAAATTAGGGTCTCTATAATGGGTATTTACCTAGACATAAAATTATGTAATGCGTAATTTGAAATTAGAAATTTCAGATCGGGGATGAACAATGTCTAGGATTCCTTTTTTTTTGGGCTAAATTTGTCTGGAGATGGGGATAATCTCAAATACTCCTAAGCAAATACAGATATATGCATGTGCAGAAGAGAAATTTTGAGACAGAATTGGAGAAAGTTAGAGAATTGATGCAATAGATCTTGAGAGAGAGAGAGAGACGAGGGGGGGGGGGGGGGGGGAAGGGGAGAGGGGAGGAGAATCGAAGACTTGTTAGTGTTGTATCAAGTTTTTAAAAATCTTTTTTTTTTTGAAAATCTTGTATCAAGTTGAAAAGGGTAAAAAGAGCTGAGCAGAAAAGCAAGGGGGGGGGGTCAGTGGGAGAAGGGGTATCTTAGTTATTTAGCTTTCTGTTTTCGTGTATGAGATATTATTTGTTTTCTGTTTCATACTGATGAATCAGCTTTGTTTCTAGCTCCGACCTGATCCTGCGAAACAAAGCAAGAGCTCAAGTCACTGGTGAGTCAGTAAAGAACTTGTTATGTGGAGAGAGAATTGAGATTCTCAGT
>BPLS01027965.1:0-12550 GCA_019656275.1 Rhododendron kiyosumense
GTATCCTCACAATGGTTCCGCCGCACCGGGTTCCCATTGGCACACAATGCATTGGCTCCGTAACGCGGATAACCAAGCCAAACACACCCAACCTCGATTCCGCCGTTCCGGACTCTCGAGTATCCTCACAATGGTTCCGCCGCACCGGGTTTCCATTGGCACACACACACACTTACGTAATACTCTTGAAATAGTCATTACGTAGTTTCGAAGATATTTTCCAACCGGGAAAACACAACAACCTTGTTAAACACACCCTAGGTGCCATGTTTCTACTTTCTTGGTTTTCGTGTCACGTTTGCATGCAAGACTTCGCGTGTGAGAATTTTACATACAACAAGCATCATTCCAACTTCGAAATGGTAAAATAACAACATCTAAGCCACGTAGCATGCTTGAATACCATAAACAACATAAACATGCATTTTTACTTTTCAAACAATCAATCAAAGTAACTTTTCAACTTAAAGAAGGTAAGTAGAGTTTCACATAGTAAGATTTCAACTACTTTACAAAAATAAAGTAAACTTTTGGAAAACTAGAAAAGATCACTACATAGAGAAGGATAACTACCGTTCTTCTAGGCGATGGTTCGAACGTCGGTTGAATTTCGGCAGCGTAACGGCCCTTCGATTGCTTCGAAAGGAAAAGTTTTGGAAAACTTTCCCTAGAAACAACTACCTAACCACTACTACACTACTTTTAGGACCGTGGGGTGGTTTTGGAAGTAGTTTAGGGGTTTCGCTCAAGAACTCACAAAATCAAAGAGAGTTTTGAACTAAGAACAAAGAAACTTAGAATTTCTAGAGAGAAGGAGGAGCAATTGCTTTGAGGTGTGATTTTTCAAGTGAGAATGGCTCTCTATTTATAGGCAAAGGGTGCCCCCCTCTCTCTCTTGGCCGGCCCTCTCTCTCTCCCACTTCCCCAATTTTTAACTCAAAACAAATCCAACTTTTAAGCATGAATCAAGGAAAAAATCCTAGGCTTGCATGGCTAGGGTAGTACTAGATTGGATTCTTGAATCAAATGGAGGGATGAGATGAGATTGGTACATGATCAAAGGGTTAAGAAAATTCCAACTTAAATGGAAAAATCAAAGGAAAATCCTAGGTTGCATGGCTATGGTGTACCTTGGTGAGATTCTTGCATCCAATGGAGGGTTGAGATGAGATTGGTACATGATCAAAGGGTTGAGAAGCTTGCTAGGTAGATATTGGAGTACAAAAGTGTAAGGATTTGATTTGGAAGAAAATATATCTCCAAGATTGGAAGTACCAAAGATGGTTCAATGCATGGATTCACATTAAATCTCCAACCTCTCTCCTTCCTCTCTCTCTTCTCTCCCTTCTCTCTCTCTCTCGGCCTCTCCTCTCTCTCTCTCTCGGCTTTCTTTCTCTCTCTCTGTAACGACCCTGATTTTTTGTCGTTAAAAATTTCGTTAAATATTTGAATTTTATTTTTTATTACTTGGATTTGCTTTTAATTTCCTTGTGATTTGTCAAAATTACATTTTTGCCCCTTGAAAAATTATTTCTTGACGCTTTAGTCCGCTTAGCATGCCTAACTAGTTTTTAACCATCCGGTTGGAGAAACTAAGCTAGGAAGTTACCTAGTTACTTTTATCTAACCGCAAAATGACCGTTTTGCCCCCCTTGAACCTTTTGAACTTTTTGAACCCTAGACTTGAAATTGTAATATTCATTTTCTTTTAATCAAATTGGTTTATTTCTTTGTCCATTGGACAATAATGGTTAGGGAAACTATTATCCATTGGATAATGGAAACCCCATTTGTTTATATTAAAAGTTTACTTAGTTAAAGTACTATGAATAGTAAAAGTAACTTTTTGATTACTTTAAAGTACCTTTTTGGATTATTTTATTATATAATCTCCCTAGCAACTATTATCCATTGGATAATAAAGGTTAGGGTGGTTATTATCCATTGGGTAAAAGGTTCATCTTTCAACTTAGTACATGGGTTGATTACTTTAATATTTTCTTTTTAACCCCATGTGCCAAAGTACCAATTATTTTAAAATAAAAGTTGCCAAGTCACTATTGTCCATTGGACAATAGAAGTTAGGGGATTTATTACCCAATGGATAAAGGGGTTAATCTTTCACCAAGTACAAGGATTTTAATAAACTAATCTTTTTCAAAAATCCCATGGGATGATGTACAATATTTTAATGGAGGATTTTAATACCTAAGATGTCTTAGGTACTCTTTTATTATTCTTTATCGGGGTTTTTGATCTTCCAAGATCATGTGGTACATGTGTATATATATTAGCATTGTGCCCATGTGCCTATTGATTTGTTTTAAATGAGAAAATCTTGCCTTTTAAAATCTCTCTTGATCTCTAGTACAATTTCCTTTTGTTTATTGTTTTTCTTGAACTTTGTATGCATGTGTTTATATATATATATATATGTGTGTTTGTACTTGAGAGAGAGAGAGAGAGAGAGGAGAGAGGGCCGAGAGAGAGAGGGAGAGAGGGAGAAAGAGAGAGGAAAGAGGAAAGGAGGGATTTGATTGTACCTTGGTTGATCTCCCATTAATCTTCCAAATCCTTGGTGTATCTATTCTTCATTGCTAGGAAATCACCTCCATTGTACTCTTGTATACACCTTGCACTTGTTTAAACCATTAGATCTTGTACCAATCTCTTTCTTGCCAACCAAGGATCCATCCTAGCCATCCAATTGATCCAAGATCAAATCTTGGTACAAAGTAGCCATGCAACCCTAGGATTTTTTCTTGATTCATGCTTAAAAGTTGGATTTGATTAGATATACTTCTTGGACACCTTGCAACTTCTTGACCCTTTGATCATGTACCATTATCATCTTAACCCTCCAATTGATCCAAAAATATCACCAAGGTACAAAAATAGCCTTACAAGTCTAGGATTAGTTTTGATCTTTCAAGATTCATTGCCAAGTGTCAAGGTGAGACTTAGAGAGAGAGATAGGAGAAGGGCCAAGCACTTGCCTATAAATAGAAGGCCATTCCAAGCCTTTCAAAGCACACCTCAAGCTACTAGCTCTTCCTTCTCTCTAGAAACCATTTTCAGTTTTTCTGGGCAGCCACTGTCCCGTCGGAAATCCTCTGTTTTCTCCTGTCTAGAGTAGTTTTTAGGATCAACTTCCTTCTGGAAAGTTTTAGAGCGCTTCGAAACCTTGAAGTTAGGCTCAAGAATCACCCCAATCGGTTAAGAAATGACCCAGATATTGTCATCCGAAGTTCAGTGAAAAATCTGGATTTTCAATTCTGGACAGCCATATGTCCTTTGCTTCATCCCCATTTTTCTCCAACCTAGGTTCGTTTCTAGGATTAACTTTATTCTCAAAAGTTGTAGAGGGTTTAGAGAGCTTCGTTCTAGACCCAAGAACGACTCTATTCGGCCAAAGATTGACCGAGTTACTGCCGTCCGAAGTTCGGTCCAGATTCGGGAGAATTTTCCACCTAGCTTATTCGGCCCCGACTAGTTTCGGATCAAGGTAGGATTCTTTTTCCCTATTCCTATGTATATGTAAGATCTCGGATTCTTCCATTTTAAAGTAAGTTATCTTTATTTACTTTCCATTTCAAGTATTGTATTTTGATCTTGAAATTGATTATGAGCATGCTTATGTGAGTTGTTTGTATTACTTTTGCCGATAAGCTTTAAGCGTTGATTTGAACATAGAGTTGGATGATCTTGTTGGATGATTGTTGTTTACGTATGTGATATGTCCTACCACGGAGTCTTGCATGTAAACGAGACACGAGAATCGAGAAAGTAGAAACATGACACCTAGGGTGTGTTGAAAAGGTTTAATGTTTTGAAAATCCGCAATGTGGCCGGACTTGCCCGTTGTGTGAGGTGTGTGTGTGTTCCAATGGGAAACCGGAGCAGCGGAACCATTGTGAGGTTGTGTGTGTTCCCATGGGATCCCGGACCGGCGGAACCATGGTGAGGTATAGCTTGGTTATCCGCGGAGAGGAGCCAATGCATTGTGTGCCAATGGGAACCCGGTGCGGCGGAACCATTGTGAGGATACTCGGGAGCCCGGAACGGCGGAACCGAGGTTGGGTGTGTATGGCTTGGTTATCCGCGGTACGGAGCCAATGTCAAATGATTTTTTTTGAAAGGCTTGGTTATCCGCGGTACGGAGCCAACGCAAATGTTTTGAAAGGTTGTTTTGTAAGTGGAAAAGGAAGACACGGTCTACGATGAGTCGCGTAGGAGAAATCGAGAAATCTTGGACACCAACGTTAGACGATTAAACGAATATGATTATGTGATTGTTAGTTGTAAGGTTGGTGGGTAAGATTTTCCTATTGAGCGTTGTAGCTCACGGTGTTGCCTTTTTGGTGACCCTGACATATTATATCGGTGGCGACGCTGGTATAATGTGTCAAACCTTGTAGATGATCAAGATGGACCGTTCACTTGGAGGCGTCCGGAGCTGAGGAGCTGGCTAGGATGAAGAAGCAAGAGGAGCTGTAGTTAGGAAACCTTAGTTTCCTTTTTGTTGAATAAATGTACCCTTTGAAGTATTTTTGATGTAATAAACTCTCTTTATTATGTAATAAAATGCTTCATTAACGTACCCTGATTTTGGGGGCGTTACACTCTCTCTCTCTCTCTTCTTGCAAGGTACAACATATATATATATACATGCATGTGTCATACAATGGAGAGAAATCAAATAAACAAGTAATTTCCTGGTACTTTTGAAATCCAAGGAGATTCAATGCTAGGATTCTCTTATCAACTAATAAATAATCCTAGGGTACTTTAGGCATTAGAATATACAACTAGGTACAATACATATATACACATATATATATATATATAAGTGGTTGAAATCTCAATAAAATATAATAAAAGGGTACTTTGGTAACTATGCACTTTTGATTAAAATAATGGTACTTTTCCCATGTGATTAAAGAAAATACTTAATTAAATGATCCAATAGTACTTTGAAAGATTTACCCTTTTAACCAATGGACAAAACTTCCCCTAACATCTATTATCCAATGGATAATAGTTATTAGGCCACAAATAATATTAAAATAATCAAAAAGTACAATAAAGTAAGTTTACCTTTTAATATAAACAAATGGGATTCTATTACCCAATGGATAATAATTCCCCTAACCATTATTGTCCAATGGTCAAAGAAATAATCCAAATTGATTAAAAGAAAAAGGATATCAAAATATAAAGTCTAGGGTTCAAAAGGGTCAAAGGTTCCAACGAGGGGCAAAATGGTAATTTTGCCAAGACTAGGCAACTTTTCGGTTTAGTTACCCTAACCGGATAGTTGGATGCTAACTAGGCTTGCTAAGTAGGACTAAAGTGCAAGGATTGAAACTTGAGGGGCCAAAGTGCAATTATGGCAAAATTCAAGAATTAACGTAATTCAAGCAATTAAAATTAATAACTCGAATAATAAAAATAACTTTTTATTCCATAAAATTCAGAGTTATTACAACCTATCCCCCTTAAACAATTTCGTCCTCGAAATTAGGTGCACGCTAGGATTCAAACAGGTGAGGGTAATTCATTCGCATTGTTTCTTCTCTTTCCCAAGTAGTCTCTCCAGCTCCACGATGCTTCCACAAGACTCGAACTAACTTGATTGTCTTGTTACGGATAGTCTTCTCGCTTCGGTCTTGAATTTCTATTGGTTCTTCCTCGTACGTTGCATCTTCTTCGATAGAAATATCCTCCCAGTTGATAACGTGAGTGGGCAACGCTAGATACTTGCGAAGCATAGACACGTGAAACACGTTATGCACTCGATCCAGCTGGGGTGGTAATGCCAAGCGATAAGCAACTTTCCCGATCTTCTCTACGATGTCGAATGGTCCAATGTAGCGCGGGGACAGTTTTCCTTTCTTTCCAAATCTGATGACTCCTTTCTTTGGTCTGATCTTCAGGAACACATGATCTCCCACGGCAAAAGACAAGGGTCGGCTCCTTTTATCCGCATAACTCTTCTGTCGGCTTTGAGCAGTCTGAATCCTTTGTCTGATGGTTTTGACCTTCTCCGTTGTATCTCGCACTATGTCGGGTCCGATCAATCCTGTTTCTCCAGCATCCGTCCAGCAGACTGGCGATCGACAGGGTCGACCGTATAGAGCTTCGTACGGTGCCATTCCGATGCTTGCTTGATAGCTGTTGTTGTAGGCGAACTCCACCAATGGCAAGTGTTGCTCCCAGCTCCCAGAGAAATCCAAAGCGCAAGCTCTCAGCATATCCTCCATAGTTTGAATAGTCCTCTCCGTTTGTCCGTCTGTTTGAGGGTGAAAGGCCGTGCTAAGCCTTACGTTCGTTCCCAAAGCTTTCTGTAATCCTTTCCAAAAGTGTGACACAAAACGTGGGTCTCTGTCAGACACTATCGAGATCGGTACTCCATGAAGGCGTACGATTTCTCGAATGTACAACATGCTTAGTTGCTCCACGTTTTCTGTCATCTTGACAGGTAGAAAGTGTGCAGACTTGGTGAGTCGATCCACAATCACCCAGATAGCAGTATTGGACTTGGCAGATCTTGGTAATCCAGTGACGAAGTCCATTGAGATATGCTCCCACTTCCAAGTCGGTATTGGCAAGGGTTGAAGGTCTCCTCCAGGTTTCTGATGCTCGGCTTTGACTTGCTGGCATACCAAGCAGGTGGACACAAACCGTGCTACATCCTTCTTCATTCCTTCCCACCAGTACGTTCTCCGCAGGTCATGATACATCTTTGTACCACCACGGTTAACTGCAAAGTTCGAATGGTGAGCTTCTCGGAGTACGCTTTCTCGAAGGGTTCCAACATTAGGTACGAATACTTTTCCCTTGAATTTCAGACTGTTGTTCTCCTCGATAGTCCATCCTGGCACCGCCTTTCCTTCTCGGATTCGATGCCGGACGAATTCACAAGTCTGCTCGAAGGTTTGGGCTAGTAATACTTCCTGATGAAGTGCTGGTTCCGCAATTAGAGCGTACAATCGAACGTTCCCATTTTCTGATGATGGCCGCAAATTGAACTCGTTGAGAGTATCAACCATTTCCCATTCCTTGATGGCAGTCTTGACTTTCTGTGCTCTTTCTTTTCAACTAAGAGCGTCAGCTACCACGTTAGCCTTGCCGGGATGATACTGCATGGTAAACTTGTAGTCTTCCAAATACTCCATCCATCGACGCTGCCTCAAGTTCAACTCCTTTTGACTGAATAGATACTTGAGACTCTTGTGGTCGGTAAAAACTTCGAATTGTTCTCCCCACAGATAGTAACGCCACGACTTGAGAGCGAACACTACTGCAGCCAATTCTAAGTCATGGGTGGGGTAATTCTTCTCGTGCGGTCGGAGTTGTCGAGATCCGTAGGCTACGACCTTCCCATTCTGCATCAGCACACATCCTAAGCCATCTCTTGACGTATCACAGTAGACAGTGTAATCGATACCACGCTCAGGAATGATGAGAATCGGTGCGCTGGTCAGTCTCTTCTTCAGCTCTTGGAAAGATTTCTCACAGGCTTCACTCCAATCTAGCTTCACTCCTTTCTGAGTTAGCCTGGTCATTGGCTTAGCTAAGATTGAGAAGTCCGGTATGAATCTTCGGTAGTAAGCAGCCAATCCTAGAAAACTTCTGATCTCAAACACAGAGGTCGGCTGTTTCCATTTCAGCACTGCTTCGACCTTGCTTTCGTCCACAGCAATTCCATCCTTGGATACTACATGCCCCAAGAACTTAACCACTTCAAGCCAAAACTCGCATTTACTGGCCTTAGCGTAAAGTTGGTTATCTCGGAGTATTTGTAGTGCCATCCTAAGATGTTCTTCATGCTCTTCCTTGCTGGCAGAGTAAATCAAGATGTCGTCAATGAACACCACTACAAACTTGTCTAAGTAGGGTTGAAAAATTTTGTTCATGAGACACATGAATACTGCTGGAGCATTGGTCAGTCCAAACGGCATTACTACAAACTCGTAGTGGCCATATCTAGTTTGGAAAGCCGTCTTGGCGATATCCTCATCTCGAATCCTTAGCTGATGATAGCCTGATCGGAGATCGATTTTGGAAAAGCAAGTTGCTCCCCTCAATTGATCAAACAGGTCATCGATCCTAGGCAACGGATACCGGTTCTTGATCGTGACTTGATTCAGCTTCCTATAATCGATGCATAGCCGAAGCGTTCCTTCTTTCTTCTTCACGAACAAAGCTGGCGCTCCCCAAGGCGATGTGCTGGGCCTAATGAATCCTTTGTCCAGCAGTTCTTGCAACTGAGTCTTGAGCTCCCTTAATTCGGCAGGGGCCATTCGGTACGGGGCCATGGAAATTGGAGCGGTTCCAGGCTGCAGTTCTATGGAGAAATCTATCTCCCTCTGAGGTGGTAAACCAGGAAGTTCTTCTGGGAAAACATCGGCGTATTCGCAAACGATGTGTGGCAATCCCAGTTCCATCCTGTCGGTTTCTTCCGTTTGGAGACTGGCTAGCCATCCAAATAGTTGATTCTGCCACCTAGATCTTCTCGTCATCGAACTTGTCGTTTCTCTATCCCCCTTAAAACGGAAACGAGTCCCTTCTGGGGTATAAGCCGTCACAGTCTTCTGGTGACAATCGACGACTGCACGATGAGCTGATAGCCAATCCATTCCAAGGATAACGTCGAAGTCTGCCATATCAATTACTCGGAGGTCGCAGGTAAGATGTAGATTTGCTACTTCTATCTCGCACCCTCTACACACTAGACTAACAGCTATACTCCCCCCCAATGGCGATATTACCCTTGTACTCTTACTTAGGGGTTCTGTTTCTAGTGCTAGAGCAGTTAGGCAAGCAGTAGAAATAAACGAATGCGATGCACCAGAGTCAAACAAAGCTTACACGCATGTACTATAAAGCAGTGGCGTACCTTGGATCACAGATGGATCCGGCTCTTGTTTCTCGGTTTGCAGCCCAAAGATACGCCCTCCAGCGCCTTGCTGAGCTCCCATGGGCTGTTTTCCCTTGTTCTGCCCGTTCTGCTGCTGGGCTGAACCTCCAGGGTTTTGCTTCACAAAGCTGGCCTGCCCGGGCTGCTGAGCCTTTTGGTTTCCGAAGCTTCCACTCTTCTCCTTCTGAGGCTGGGGACACTCACGCTTGTAGTGACCCATAGCTTGGCAGTTGAAGGACTGCACAAATGCCTTGTTTAGGCCAACCCTCTGTGAGTCACCACGACTTGGCACAGTGTTCTTCCAATTCTGATTGCCTTGCCCCAAAGCAAAGTTCTTGGTAGGGTAGGGTCCACGGTTGCTGCTGTTGGAGGTCTGAGTTCGGATAGGGCCGCCAACATGGCCGGTTGCCTTCCTCCAGCGAGCCTTGAAATCATTCTCCTCACTCTCTAAGCGAAGAGCGCACTGCACCACACCAAAATAGGTGGGGAAAGCCTGAGCAACCACAGCTCTTCTAGCTGTCGTTAGCCCCCACTCGAATCTCCTCGCTTTCTTGTCCTCGGTTGCAACGGCATCCGGGGCATAGCGGGACAGCTCCTCGAACTTGGCCGCATACTGAGTCACGGTCATCGTTCCTTGCTTCAGATTGTTGAACTCTTGTTCCTTAGCCAAACGAATAGGCGTAGGGAAGTATTTGTCGAGGAACAGCGTCTCAAACTGAGCAAACGTCATGGTAGCTACGTCATGCGTTGCTTCCATCAGCTCCCACCAATAGCGGGCTTCTCCCTTCAGCTGGTATGTGGTTAAGGCCACACGGTCTCCATCACGAGTGATCTCCAAGGTGTCCATGATCACCTTGACTTCCTTAAGCCATGCTTCAGCCACGGTCGGGTTGGTGTCACCGTTGAAAGTCGGAGGTCGACGCTTGCAGAACTCGTTCATCGCACGGGTTCGAGTCATAGGTCCATCGTTCGGGTTTGGGTTTTGACGGGCCGCGTTCAAGGCAGTCACAAGCGCTTGCATGACTTGAGCGAGGTCAGGGTTGGGGTTAGGGTTAGAAGAATCACCGGTCTCATACCCTAGTCCACTGCGTCGGTTCACCATTTACGAGTGAAAATTGAAAAGGGGAATGGTTTAGTTTTTAGCTAAACTATTTTCTTTGCTCAAAATGAGAAACAGCCAATAGAGTACTACGCAATAATATCCTTAAAACAACAAACTTTTTCATAGATAAGCAAAAGTTACAAGTACAAAGCATCGGGTTCTACTATAAAACAACATACCAAACAACTTCCTACTACAAGCTGCGATGATCCTACACGACAATCCTACACATCATACTACTTGGTTCTTCTAGCATAAGTGCTTGAAAGGCAACTCAAGCTTTCGGAACCTTATTCTAATAGCACTCCTACTCTACTAACTCGGTGGAACGACTCCAAAGAACTCCCTCAGCTGAATCTTCCACTCCTTCTCCCTTTTCTCTAGCCAACGCTCTCCATCACCGCGAATCTTCTCCACAAGCTCTCGAAGGTGCAGATCCTGAGGATCGAGGTCCTCAGTGGTGTCAGGTGAGAACACAACTATCTCGAACAGCTGCTCGCTAGTCTCGGGGTCACGAATCCCTAGGTGAGGTATCGGTGTGAGACTCTCGGGTGCAAGTAGGGCCTTGTAGTACAAGAGGTGAGCCACGGTGTACTCGGCAGAGTAATAGTTATCCATATCTACAATAAGGAAAGTTATATATTAGACTTAACAGTGGAAGGCGGAAGTCGTGCACAACAAGTAAGCAACATAACAGAGATCAGAAATATAAAACATAAACTTATATTACTTAAAACAGCAAGTACATCATAACGGCTTACAAGTTAAAGCTTCCTACATCATACTACATACAAAAGATCCTATCCCAATCCGCTTACAACAACAGATTCTACTACTTGCTAGGCTTGCTAGCTAGTCTAGAAAAGGTGAGGGAACTCAATCCTACAAACTCCTATATCATCCTCAAAAGGTGGCGGCGGCACGTCTCCAGAGTCGGCAGATATGTCCATGTAGTCGGGCGTAACCAAAGCAGGTGGTATCGCTCCAAAGTCAATGTCTTCCTCATCATCGGAATCCCATCCCATTGGTCCTCCAAACTCCTCGGGATCTTCGTCCTCGGAATCGTCGTCGTCGGATGGTAAGTCAGGGTTTGGCAAGTTCATCAAATGCTCCTAATCGGCGGCGTTGAGTGGCGGGTCATTGAATTCCTCGGGATCGTCTTCCTCGGGGTCTTCCTCTTCGGGGTCCTCTTCGACTTCCATGTTGTTGGGCGGTGCTATCATCATTGGTACGACATTGATAGGTTCGGCATTGATCGGCTCAATCGGGAGGTGCACGTTGTCGGGAGGTACGAGTTGAACGATGACAGGTACGGCGTCAACCATATCTTCCTCTTCCTCATTGATGGGCCGGACAAGGGCACCATGCTCTTGGTAGAAGTCGAAGGTGTACGGGAAGGCATACGAGAAATAGGGATCCTCCACGAGTTGATGGGTCATGGACCTCACAGTGCTTGCAAGTCGATGAGATTCGGCTAGAAGGTTGACTTGATAAGGGCTTAGGGGATCCATCTACAATAAAGAAAATTATCTATTAGACTTATGAACAAGACAAAACAACACGGTTTTATTCATAGCATAACTTGGAAATACAACTTAGCTTAGGGAAATTCCTAAAACATTCTATACAACGGCTAGGGAATAATATTTAGGGTGCTCTTCCTAGTCTTCCTCGATCTTCGAGCTTCCTCAATTTGCGGGATTTCCTTCCACAGCGGCTTCGTTGTCGACGGTCCTTCCTTCCTCGTTCTCGGTGGGTGGCATTATGAGTAGGAAACCAAAGTACTCATAGAATGAGTTTAGGAGGGGAAACATGTGGGGAAACCAAGGGTCTTGCTCGACGGGAATGGGGGTATTCTTCTGAACTCTAATGAAGTCGAGCTGCTCCGCACGCATGTCGGCAATGAAATTAGGGTCTCCCAAGCACTGGGCTGATAGCCTTTCCAAGACATAATCTTCGAGCAACAGGTTGGTTGGGGTGTCCATCTATACGAAAACTTCGTTAGTAACGTTTCGAAAATATATAGTTTTTGGTAAAAATTATAAGGAAACTTTTCAAATTTCTACGTTTCACATTCGATCCTTGATTTAAGTCATCATCCAATTGTTCGGGAATTCCCAGCTCGGCGGTACTGCCAATTTCCGCGCCTTGCTTCAATCCGAAGATTGTTTTGACAGAATTCCACCCAATTTGGGACGGTAAACTTGAAAATCAATTCACGTTTGTGCAACGGGCCAAAACTAGCTTAAGGTTCTACATGGTTCTACCCATTCTACCCATGACCTAGGTTTTGAACCTAAAGTTTTGAAACCAAGCTGTAACGCCCCTAATTTTAGGTACGTTAAAAAAAGAAATTTATTACAGAAATATCGAGTCACTGCTCATTATTACAAAACGGCTCTCATAGGAGCAACTGAAGTTCAAAAGATAACAAAAGGAAAACTAAGAGGTCCTATTCTACGGCTCCTCTTGCTCCTCCAACCTAGCGAGTTCTTTTGCTCCGTACGCCTCCAAGGTGAATAGGT
>BPLS01027969.1:961-22253 GCA_019656275.1 Rhododendron kiyosumense
AGTTAAAAAGGTGTTTTTGATAAAGGTTAACAATGAAAAGGTTAACGATGAGTTAAACGCCAACGGTAGTTACAAGCGAATGTAAACATGTTAGCATTATTGTCTTTATTCCCTGCTTATGTACTTATCAGGTGGAAATCGATGTTAGTGAAGTAGGATTATACTATTGAGCTTTCGTAGCTCATGGTGTTGCCTTTGTGGTGACCCTGACATATTATATGGGTGGCGACGCCGGTATAATATGTCAGATTTGATAGACGAACAGGGCGATCTATTCACCTTGGAGGCATACGGAGCCGAAGAACTCGCTAGGATGGAGGAGCAAGAGGAGCTGTAGAATAAGACCTCTTAGTTTCCTTTTTGTTGTCTTTTGAATTTCAAATGCTCCTATGAGAGCCGTTTTGTAATAATGAGCAGTGACTCGCTATTTCTGTAATAAATTTCTTTCATTAACGTACCTAAAATTAGGGGCGTTACAAAAGTTATATTAAACTAAAACGGAATAGCAACCCAACTATGCATGTGCATTTAAATTTTCCATAGTTGTCCTCTTCACTTAAATTAAACTATATGGGAACCATTTTAGAGATAGTTGTACGTACCCTAATGTTAGTATAAACAGATTCGGAAATAATGAGTAGCCTATGTACTTTTAGACTAAAAAGGTAGTATTCGTTAGCCATTAAACCGATCATATCCATTACTTGGGCAATTATAATCCCACGATTTAAGGATTTTACAAGGAAGGATATCTATATGGTCCAATAACATTTTAGTCAGTTTAACTTTATTGGATTTTTAGTACACGTGTTGCGTGATTTATGAATTTTCAACAAATTTTACCTATGCTTTGCTTATTTCATTTTATATGAATTTGATTTGCTTCTATCCATTTTGTTATGAAACAATACTTTAAGTTGTGCAAATTGAGTTAAAAAAATTGAAACATAATTTTAAGATCACGGCATCAGTCTATAACTTAAAATGGTCACTCTTTTAGCGCTAATAAACATTCGTCACAAGGACACCAAAATTATAATCAATATCACATTACTCAAACTATTGGTATTCAAAAATTGTACACCGTTCTTAATCTCCTCAAATTTTGTAATTGGAAAAAAATTAAACGTTGTATCATTATGTGAGTGTACTTCACGTCTACAAAAAAATAAGTGACGACCAGGTAATTTGTCGAGATAGATATCATTATGTGGTGTTTTGGATGCTATTTTTTTGATTTGATCAAGTTTTAAGTGTTCGAGTTTGTTCTATGCATTTTAGTTGGTTGAATTTGTTCAATATTTATTTGCGTATGCTGAACGTTCAAGTCGTGTCTTCAAGCAACTTATGGATTACCACATGTTATTATTTATTTAGTGCATATAACTGTTATTATGCGGTTGAGAATCTACAACTTATGGATTCAACTATACTGTGGAGTACAATAGGTAGTTCTCCATGTTGATGTTATGGGTAAGTTTGTTAGTTCTTCATGTTGTGTTACTCTAATGAGTGGATGCTTTATATGGTTGACCAATTTTTATTTTTCCTTTTCTGTTCTTAAACAGAAGTATTAAAGTTCTAGCAAAAGGATTAGAGAATTGTTTGTTCTTTTTTTGTTGATTCAAGTTAAACAAGTCAATGAACATGCTTAGGTTATTGTTTTTCACATAGTTGGATTCATTGAGCAGGAGTTGATATATTGCATACGAGTCCATAATTTATTTGCAAGTGCTGATCGTTTGAGCCGTGGCTTCAGGCACGGGCATTCGCTAGTCTATATAATATGACACGGAAGTTTTTGAATCCCCTAAATTCCCTCCTATATTTTGGACCCTAGAATCGGTACATATTTTTTTAACGGCTGAGATTACATGCTAGAAGGGCTAACGATATATTTGGAAAGGATGATACAAATATAATTCATACCTTCTATCTAGCTAGCCGAAAATATGGAAATGATGATACATTGATTTTGGAAAGTCATCACCTAAACAGTTTAGGTTAAACCTATATGATTTTGATTGGCCAATGGATTTTGGAAACGGCAATTAGCTGTATATGTATTCCATTGATTTTGGAAATGGCAATTTGTATTCCATAATTTCCATTGATTTAACTGTATATATTCCATTGATTGGCCAATGTAATTAATTAATCAAATTTGTGTTGAATGTTTGAAATAATTCTTTTAGGTTAATAAATACGTAATTTATGGGATAATTGTCTCAAAACTGGAATTTTTTTGAAACGATCCTTTTAATTAAGGCATGATTTGTATTTTGTCGAATGAATGAAACCTAATAAAACATTTACGGTAGTAATCAGTAAGTTGACCTTTCTAATTTCGTTCACTACAAGAAAATCGTTCTATAGCAACGGTCGAAAGCGTCGCCAAAAAACCCAAAAACAGTTGGTAGAGACCCGTTTAGGCTATGCCAACGGTTGGAGAACCGTTGGCCAAACCGTTGCAATATATCCATTGCTGTAGAGGTATAGTAACGGTTTTGACGAGCGTTGGTACAAATTTTTTTTACTAACGGTTTCATTAGCAACGGTTAGAACCGTTGCTAAAGGCAATTTTCATTTTTTTAAAAACTAACCACTGTGTGATGTAAGTCTCCACGTGGCACTGACGTGGCAGCCACATGTCGCCGCGT
Source organism: Rhododendron kiyosumense (assembly GCA_019656275.1). Taxonomy (NCBI): domain Eukaryota; kingdom Viridiplantae; phylum Streptophyta; class Magnoliopsida; order Ericales; family Ericaceae; genus Rhododendron; species Rhododendron kiyosumense. Next base: position 3,622 of record BPLS01027969.1, read on the forward strand.
GGCACTGATGTGGCGCCTGCATGGTAGCCTACATGGCACCCCGCGTGGTGGGCGAATTAATCTTGCTCCTCCTGAGAATCGAACCGCCGACCTCGCGTGCGCGTGCGCGAACCAATTGTGCTAGCCCATAACTTGTATAAAATCATACACCTTTTAATATTTATACTATACTAACTGGATTTTTTTAATCCTTTTTTTAAAAATCTGGTTTATACTATACAAAGAAAAAAAAAACCTCTCTGTTTTCCCTTTTTTTTTTTCAATATTAATTTTGCCTTTTTCAAATTTTTGCACATAAATTTTTTTGATTGGTCAGTCATTTCTTTGAGATGAGTCTAAAAAATAAAATAAAGATGCAATTAAAAGCATGAAAAATCAGTATGGGCGAAAAAATATCAAATAACTAACATTTGTTGTCTTTAGTGTCATCTTATATAATATTTTTTTCAACTTCGGTTGTAACAACCCTGATTTTTGGTAAATAAAAATTTCGTTAAATATTTGAATTTTATTTTAATTATTTGGATTTACTTTTAAAAATTCCTTTTAAATTTCTATAATCCGTCATAATTAGATTTAAGTCCTTAAAATTATTTTTCTTGGCTAGAGGCCCTACTTGGCAAGTCTAGTTAGCTTCTAACCTACTGTTTACATCCTAAAAAGTGCCACCCAATGAGAAAATTACACGTGGCACCAAATGATGCGTTGTCCATACAAAACATGTCCCAATTGAGTACCAATTATAGAGGATTACGGGAATTAAGGAGGACGCTATTTTAATGATAAACAGTATCGTTTGGATGTAAACCGGTGTCGTTTGGATAACTATTAAGTGATGGTTTGGAAAGTGATTGGATTCAGCCATTGATTAAAGCCTTATGATCATCAAACGGTATCCTCACCGCCTTGGTTTATAATTGAAATTGGATATTATTGCAGAGAATCATTTGAGAAGCCAGAAGTGTTGCATTAAACCACGTTGCTTAAAAATAGGAACCACGATCCAGAAAGTGGCCACGAACTCCATTATCGAAGCATGAAGGGAGAGAAGGAATGCTGGAAATATCAATGTAACCGTTCGAAGCCCCTCTCAACCGATTTATGTGGCAAACGTGGGTATCAATTGAAGACGTGGAGATCGAAGGCAAGCCTGGCGTCGATAAATAGAAAAGTAAAGCAAAGAGAGAAGCCCCCACAAAAATTCATATCATTTGACAATTCATACACAATGATTGCTCAGAGATCTATCTTAGATTAGTTTTTTTTAGTTTAGAATATGATCTTTTTGTAAGTTGAAGGCTTATTTGCATGTAAGACTACTTTTGATTAAATTCAAGTTCTCTTATTTTCTTGTAAGCTTTTGCTTACCAAAGAATAGTCGTTTGTAAGTCCACTTTTGATTAAATTCAGTGTGCTTATATTTCTGCATTATTCTTGATAGAGTCTTAAGAGTGTTTGTATATAAATTTACCTTTGATTAAATTCAGGTTTGTTTGTGTTCAATCATCTTTTCTAATTCAAAGCGCGTCAATCTTTTATTTGGTTTATACCTTAAGGAAAAATCCTCTTAGTTGAGGTAATCAAACGGATAACACAATTGACTGATTTAAATTAGTTGTTTCAAATCAATTTGAAAAGAATAATTTCTTTCTTGAAGTTATTTCTTTTCTGGCACGCCCGCACACAATCATTTGCCATTTGATTGAGCTAATTCAGCCCAAACAATTTTTTGCACGCCCGGTGGGACTCAAAGGTGTCAAAATGCCAAGGTTTCGAAAGCAAATAAGAACACCCATTGGTGATCTAGCGCCAGAAGAACAGGCTGTGCCAGAACAGGCAGCAGAATTAGGAACGCCTACAAATCCTATTTTTCCTCAATTGGCTTTAGAACTCGAAGAGCCTATTTATGAAGAGCCTTCTTACGAAGTGACCTCCTGAGGAAGTGCCTCCAAACTTCCAAAGAGGACAAGCCAGTGGCAAAGACCACCATAGAGAGGAAATGTTTAGAGAAATGATGATAGCTTTTCGAGAGATGGCTCAAACCCAAAGAGCCATGATCAAAAGCATAAGAAATAGGTTGCCCAACTTAGAGGCAGCAAGAAATAGTCCAGGGGATATTGGGCTAAATAATCATGCCAACTCGAGCACTCACCAAAGTCCCTTCGAAGGAAGGCTTGGAGAGGATGTTGGTAAAAGTAGGATAAAGTCTAGAACAGGTAAGGAAAAGATGTATCCAGAGGAAATACCACAATCTTGGTATGAACCTGTGAAACCTACAAAACCTGTTCTAGAAATTCCAAGGCAATCTCATGGTGTTACCATTGGAGTTCAACGAAACACTAGGAAAGGCATAGTGTGAACCCCCTCTTCGAACCAACACTTGGGGAATGGGAGGATGACACAAAGCCATAATTGGTTTATAGGCCCGAGAGAAGGGGTGAAAACCTGTAACACTCTCGGCAAAATGTCCCAACCACCAAAAATTCTCTCACGACAGCTTATGAAAGCCATAAGTCTGTTCGAACTAAAGATACATTTGATAAAATGCAACAACCACCGTATGGGAGGTTTCCTAGAGAGAAACAAGGAGATTTAAACACGACAAGGGGAGTTTATGAGGATGATATCATAGGGCCAGAACCTCCCATTGAAAATCAAGAGCAAAACTTCCTCATATGCAACCCAATACTAAGAGACCAAGTCATGGGTCTCATACAAGAAGTTTGTGGATTTCGAACTCGGGGGGTACAACCTCAGATTTACAGAAAGCCATATCCAGAATGGGTAGACACAACGTTTCAAATCCCTAGAGAATTTAAAATCCCAGATTTTACTTTGTTCTATGGGGATGGGAGACAGTCCTCTATAGAGCACATAGTTAGGTTTTCTGCCCAATATAAGAATTTGGCTCAAAATGGCTTCATGAAATTGAAACTATTCCCAAATTTTTTGTCTGGGCCAGCTTTTGCATGGTACACTAACTTACCACCAGAATCAATAACTGATTGGTTTCAGATGGAAGAAGCATTCCATGCACAATTCTTCAACGCTGAGCCTGAAGTCTCTATGGCAAACTTGGCTAGGCTAAAGCAGAAACCAGACGAGAAAGTAGCTGATTTCATATCTAGGTTCAAAAGAGTAAAAACCAAGTGCAAACTCCATCTGCCAGAGGCAGAATTCGTGAGACTAGCACAGGATGGTTTAGAAAGAGAACTTCGAAAGAGGTTTGATTCTACAGAGTTTAGGGACTTTGCAGATCTAACGTATAAGGTTGCTAGGTATGAATCACTATTAGAGGAGGATATGGACAGACATAATTCCTCCTACCCAACATACTATAGGGATCCCAATTATGAGATAGATGCTGCAGAGATTATAGAGCATGATCCTTGTGTTTGTGAGCCCTTAATTCAAAAGAATGTGTCTCTAGGGCAGAAGTTCAAACAAAAAGCGATTACTAAAGTATACTCTTTCGATATATCAAAAGCTGATGAGATTTTTGACTTCTTGTTAAGAAAGAAAATCATTAAGCTCCCTTCGAATGTGAAACTGCCCACAGTGGAAGAAAAGAATGGAAAGACCTATTGCAAATGGCATGACTCTTGGTCTCATTCAACTAAGTCTTGTAATGTTTTTCGTGACAGAATTCAGGAACAAATCAAGAAGGGGAGAATCAAATTTCCTGAAAAGGCTATGGGAATTGATACAGTTGCTTTTCCAAAGGTAGAAGAAGTCAACACCAATGTGCCCTCCTCATTGGCTCGAACTGTCAAGAAATATTGGCAGGATAAGGAGGCACCAGTAAACATGAACACCGTTCAATATGGAAGAGGTAAGCCATACGCTAGCTACCCTCGAGGCATGGGAATGAGGCCAAGTCCCTATAGGCGAGCCAATGATGGTTTTTCTTCATAGAGGTTCTCGGGTAATAATCATCTGCCTATGTTAGAAGCCTCGTTTTTGGAGTGCCTATGTGTGGGATGCAGGGCCAACTATTTGATTTATAAGGACTTGGATAGAAAGGGCGTGAGTTTTTTCCCTAAGGAGATGGGAATGAAGAGAATGGCCCAGTGCAAGCAAAGCCAAGTGACAGTAACCCCTGGTTGGCATCAAAGAGAGATGTGCCTACTAGCCCTGTCCCGGTTATCCACAGAAGGGAGCTGTCGCCTTCGAAGAAAGCCAACATTGGCCAGACATCAGAGGCGCAAGGAGAAGCCAAACAAGAGGAATTCACTTTGGTCAAAGGAGTTCCTGACTGGTTTCTGAAGCAAGTCAAGCTTGATTTGTTCCAAGGATACAAAGGCTCAAACAGGAATGAGAACAGAACTTTCAAGCCACCAAGTTCGAACTCTGGAAATTGGGTGTTAATTAGGGATCCCAAGTCCCAAATACCACAGATGGTTCCATTGCTCTTAAGAACTCAGAAGAGGAAGCTCCAGAGAAAATATACGTTTTTCCAATCAGGAGAATCCTCAACGGGGGAAGAATCAGGCAGGGGAGCAAGGCCTAATCCACGGTTTGACAGGGTTAAGAGGGACCCAGAAGAGTTTCGAACCCAGTATCACGAGAGGGAGACTTTGAAGGAAGTAGCCTCTGCTATGCTTGAAGAAGATCTTGATCCACCTTCTCCCAATTCATTGGCTAGTTACCAGTCTGGTTTACTTGAAGCCATGTTGGTGGGGCAAGAAGGGATAGAAGGAAGCTCTTCTCCCATGGAAGTATCAGCACAAGAGGTTGAAAGCAAGGAAGTTAAGAAGACCAAAGCACTTAAACCAGTCAAGGAAGCGGCAACAATCCAATTTGGGGGTCAACCAGAAGTGCAAGTTAATATGGTGTACCCATGCTCTATGGATTTCTTCAAGAATAATCAGATATCCAAAGGCCAAGGTGATGCTTGGTCAAACTTGGGCAAGCCACACAATTCTGAAGAAACGTTGAGTGATGAGGAATTAAACATCATATGCAACAACTGTGATCTGGAGGAAGTAGCTCAGATAGAAATGGACGAGAACCTGGTATGTGAAATTGAGCAGAATCAAGAGAGTTTGGAGGTAAGCTCAAAAGAAAGCGCTTGTTTTGTGCCATATTCGATGTCCGACGTCGAATACCCCTTGGTAATAGATTTAAATTATGTGGAAATTTCATATCCATTTAAACTATCTACTAATGCAATGAGACAACATTTGCGTCCATTATATATTACTGCATATTTCGATGGAGTCCTACTTAACAGAATCCTGGTGGATAATGGGGCTGCAGTGAATATTTTGCCTTTCCAAACCTTGAAAAAGTTAGGAAAAGGAAAAGTAAAATTGATTCCAACCAGCACATCCATTGCAGGATTTACTGGGGAAAGTCAACATGCCAGGGGAATCATCTCCATTAGATTGGCAATAGGAGGAATAGAAACTGATACTGCTTTTTTTGTAGTTGACACGTATGCTAAATATAATGCTTTATTGGGAAGAGATTGGATTCATGTTAATGGATGTATCCCTTTCTTTATGCATCAGGAATTAATGATTGTTAAGTATGATAAAGGCAAAGAAGTGGGTGTTGAAGGAGTCAAAGCTGATCCACATCCATTTAGTGTCACGACGAATTTTGCTGAAGCAGAAATGTACAAATCAAATGTAGTTCCTTTGAGTGAATTACTTCAAGCAGCCACTTACCCAACCAACGAGATGGAACTGGGAGAATTGGCAGAGCTGAAATCGAAGCTGAAACAAACTGTTAATTATGAATCAGACACCCCAAAAGATGACGCTGCTTGGATGTAAATCCAAGGAAGAGGCAGAGGAAGAGGCCAACTCATTGGCTTTGGTGAGGTATGTTGCTTTGGGGATCGAACAAAAGATTCAAGAAGACAACATATGGGAAGTTGTTATGCAGGATAATAAGCCTCATGAGGAGGAAATCCAGATTACTTCTCCAGAACAGGTTGAAGCTCAAGACCTTTTGGAGGAAGTAAGATTGGGGGATGAACAAAACCTCAATCCAGTGTTCATTAATAAACAGCTTGAACCAGGGGTGAAAGCTGGATTAATAGCACTATTGAAAGCAAATAAGGATTGCTTTGCATGGAGTTACAAGGAACTACCTGGATTGGACAAGGAATTGGTGGAGCATAGGTTACCTATCAAGCCACAATTCAAACCTGTGAAACAACCAACCAGGAAGATGAGTTCAGAAACTATTGCAGGTGTCAAAAAGGAGATGCAGAGGCTTCTAGACACAGGTTTCATTAGAACAGCCAGGTATTTCGAATGGCTATCTAATGTGGTTCCAGTCCCTAAAAAGAATAGAACTATCAGGATCTGTGTTGACTTTCGAAGCCTAAATACTGCAACCCTTAAGGATGAATACCCGATGCCTAATGTGGATACACTTGTGGACAGTTCAACTGGGCACAAGGTGTTGTCCATTCTAGATGGGCATTCAGGGTATAATCAAATTTGCATAGCAAGGGAAGATGTGCATATAACAGCATTTACTTGCCCTGTTAATATTGGTATTTTTGAATGGGTCAAAATGCCATTTGGGTTAAAAAATGCTGGAGTCACTTACCAGAAGGCTATGAATGCCATTTTTCATAATTTGGTTGGAAGTTTTTTTAAGTGTTACATAAATAATATCATTGTGAAGTCAAATTCTGATGATGATCATTTGCAACACTTAGAGAATGCATTTCAACAAATGAAACATTATCAGTTGAAATTGAATCCAGAAAAGTGTGCTTTTGGAGTATCAGCTGGAAAATTTCTAGGGTATTTTGTTCACAACAAAGGAATACAAGTTGACAAGAACAAAGCAAAGGCTATTATTGAAGCCAAGTCACCTTCTACAAAGAAGGAGTTGCAAAGGTTTTTTGGTCAATTAAATTTCCTTCAAAAGTTTATATCTAATACTACAGGAAAAACTAAAATCTTCTCTTCTTTGTTAAAACTGAAGGAAGGGGAAGAATTCAAGTGGTCCAGAGAGCATGATGAGGCCTTCGAAGCCATCAAGAGGTATCTAGCCAACCCTCCTGTTTTGGCACCTCCCATCAAAGGAAAGCCAGTAAAGTTGTACCTAGCTGCAACACACGACTCAATAGGAGTACTGTTGGCTCAAGACAATGAAGATGGCAAGGAAAGAGCAGTTTATTATCTTAGTAGGTTTTTAATTTCCTGTAAATGCAAGTATGCTGCAGTAGAGAAATTATATTTAGTTTTATTTTATACTTCCAAGAAACTCAGGCATTACATGTTGCCTAGAGTAACTTATGTTATTTCTCAAACTGATGTAATTAAGCATATGCTTTCGAAGCCAGTGCTTAGTGGGAAGATTGGGAAATGGATAGTATCTTTAATTGAGTTTTGTCTTGAATATGTACCTCAAAAATCAGTAAAAGGCCAGGCATTGGCCAACTTTTTGGCTGATCATCCAAATGAGCATGAAACACCAAGAGCATTGGAAGCCACTATGGTTGAAATTAAGCCATGGAAATTATGGTTCGATGGGTCAAGAATTGCTCAAATGGCTGGAGTAGGCATAGTTATGGAATCCCCCCAAGGGTTGAAAACCAAATATGGTTTTCGACTGAATGAGGGACAATGTTCCAATAATCAGGCAGAATATGAGGCATTGATCATAGGATTAGAAATTTTACGTAGCTTGAGAGTTTGTGTTGCTGAAGTCTTTGGAGACTCTCAGTTAGTGATAAATCAGTTGAATGGACAGTTTAAATGCACCAGTCCAGCATTGATAATTTATTATCAACATGCTATGAAGCTGATGGATCAATTCTTTATGCTTATTTTAACTTATTTACCTAGATTCTTCAACGAAGAAGCTGATGAAATAGCTCAAAGGGCATTTGGTTTCAGAGTTTTGACAGAAAATGAAAAGGAGTTTTGTCAATTAATTTTGAGAAAATCTCTGCCCATGTTACAAAATAGAATAACTGGTTTCAAAGTATTGGAAATTGATGTCCCCGCTAGTCAAAATGTTGATTGGAGGCAAGCATTGATTGAATATTTAACCAAGCCAGACAGTGTTACAGACAAGGCAACCAGATTGAAAGCAATAAACTATATAATGTATAACAATGAGCTATTTAAGAGAGGAATGGATAACCTTTTTTTGAAATGCTTAAGCAAGGTGAATGCATTTAAAGTAATGGCTGAAGTACATGAGCTATTCAAACTGGCATAAAAATGAGATGGTTAATAAGGAGGTATGGGTATTATTGGCCTACCATCCTCAAAGATTGTATAGATTATGCAAAGGGGTGTCAAGCCTGTCAAAAAACAGGTCCACTCAAGTATTTGCCAGTCGCAGATTTGCAATATGTTATAAAACCATGGCCTTTTAGGGGATGGACTATGGATATGATTGGAATGATTTATCCTCCTTCATTGGAAAAGCATAAATTTATCCTAGTAGCTACTGATTATTTCATGAAATGGGTGGAAGCCCAAGTTTATCAGGAGGTCAAACAAACCCATGTCATTAATTTCATAAAAGGGATCATATACAGGTTTGGAAGCCCTCAAACTATAACAGTGGATAATGGTTCCATATTTGAGGGCAAATTGGTAAAGAATTTTGCTAATAACCATGGAATTTCATTAATATATACCAGTGCTTATTATGCTCAGTCAAATGGTCAAGCAGAATCAACCAATAAGATTATCAAGAAGTGGATCCAAAGAATGGTGGATCAGAACCCAGAGGTTTGGCATGACCTGTTACTTGACACTTTGTGGGCATATAGAAAGACAAAAAGGACTAGCACGGGCACTACTCCATTTGCATTAACTTATGGACATGATGCTGTGTTGCCTATGGAAATTACTGTGAGATCTCAAAGAGTAGCATTTCAAAATAATTTAGATACAGGGTCTTATCATCAGGCCATGCACATGGAATTAGAAGATATTGATGAAGTTAGGATAAAAGTTTTAAATCAAATCATGTTGCAAAAGGCAAGGGTTGTAAGGAGTTATAATAAGAGTTTTGTCCTTCGAAGCTTTGATGAATGAGATCTTGTGTGGAAGGTTATCCTTCCTATCAGGGATAGGAGAGTTAGAACAGATAGATTATGGAAGTGGGCGCCAATGTGGAATGGGTCTTTTCAAATCCATAGAGTGTTAAAAGGAGGAGCGTATCATTTGAGAAATTTGAATGGTTATGTTCATCGAAGGAAAATAAATGGAAGACATCTCAAAACTTATATTCCTTCTATATGGGAATCCTTTCATAAAAGATAGCTTACGAAGGATAGGTTTTTCATTTATTTGAATGAATTGATGGTTTTGATGGGAAGTTGGTTATTTTAGACTAAACCCAAAACAAATCCTGAACTTGAGTTATTGGTTGCATAATGGCAGGATTTTGATTGGTTTGACGTTCAGGAGTTTTTCTTTGGAGTTCTTTATATGATCATGCTCAACCAAGTTACCATATTAGCGTTCGAAGCCATAAAATAGTCAAGAATCACCAACCAAAGTTCCCATTATATTTATAAAAAAAAGGAGAAAACATAAGAAAACCCAAATGGGTTTCAAACAGATCCAAGAGGATCTGAACAAAAAAAAAAAGAGCTAGCTAAGACCATAAAAAAATGGATACTCTGGCCCCGAAGCAAAAGTGAAGATCATTACTGATCCTCACAGTCCCAGAGGAGAATCTTTAAGAAGATCCTCTCTCCGGGGGACTTTTTGCTTCGTGAGCCGAGAGGACGGTTGAAAGATCATCCCAGGTCCTAGCCAGGCAGCGACGTGAAGCTGTCTCCTCGCACACCAACTGGCTTCGAAGCTGGTCGATCTCGCTTCGAAGGGCTTGGAGTTCCGTCTGAATCTCCCTCTTGAGCTCTGCAATCATATTGGTTAGGTTAGCCAACTCACTTGCAAGGATGACAGGAGGAGTGGGTTGATCAAAATCCATGACTGGTTATTGGGAGTGAGAGAGAGGATACAACGTTCCATCAACATTTAGGTATATTTATAATCCAAAGGCGTACAAAGAATCCACTTCAGTGATTACAAGCATTGATGAGTGGAAATACGTAAGGCTCAGAAGATGAAGGGTCTAAGAGCGTTGGACGCCATGCGTTCTGTTAATTAATGGTTTGCAACTCACGAGGAGACGGCTGAGAAGCCACTGAAAATAAATGAGTTGGATGAATTAATTTAGACCACATTTGGTTGATCTTCGAAATATTAACGTGCTTCAGAACGTTGTCAACGTTGTCTGTTTATTTCAAGGACTTCGAAGGTAAAGCCCAATGAGAATAAAATAGCGGAAAGAATACTTGTATAGGGAAATTTCTATTTTCTGTATTTGTTGATTTTCTTCGTGTTCATCACATTCCACAGTAGTATATTTGGTCTTTACAAGGTCACAATGATAAGGAAAGGTTAAATCACCAGTTCATTGGTCAAAGCCACTGCAAAATATTGGAAATACGAATGAAAATTTTATTAATCACATTTACACAGAAGGTTACAAATAAGGTAACAGTGAGAAACCTATCTAAGGCTTCATCACATTTACACAGAAGGTTACAAGTAAGGTTACGTTGGGAAACCTATCTAAGGCCTAATAGTATCACAGGAGAGGATCTCTAGGGATCAACCAACTGAGATACAAAGACTTGAACGAAACTTCATTGAGACTTGGTCCAAGCTTCATTGGTAGGGAGATAGAGCTCGAAGCTCCATTGGTAAGTAGATAGGCTTCGAAAACCACTCTCGTTCGATTCTTTGGTCTTCGAAGCAATAGCCCAGTATAGACACATCATGAGCGCTGATGTGTCTATACCTAAGGGCTTTAGGGTTTAAGAAAAATATCATGAGGGCTGATGTGGCTATGTTTCGAAGTTTTTCTTCAAAAACGTTGGAGGAGGTTTCATGATGGGTATTTCTTGAAGCCCTAACTAGGGAATGTGGTTTGGATGTTACTGAAGGAAAGAAAAGCTAAGGAAGAAGATGTTTGTGAGCTTTCTTTCCCCAGAGACTCCTATTTATACCAATAAAACTTGGGATTAGTCATTTGTGGCTCTTTAAGATACGGTAGGTGAGGAGTTAACACAGCAAACTGTTTGAGCAGAGGAAAGTAGGAAATAGCGTTTGGATTTAATTACGTGTGTACTTACCCAAAAAAATTGAATAATTAATGAAAGAATACAGTACAAGCTGTGTAAAGTTACAAAAAAGGACTTATTACATTACAAATGGTAGTTAGTAGTCCTCAAAAAGAACTAGAGTTAGTGTCCAAAAGCGAAGTATGAGCGGCTCTTCTCCTCTGTTCCTCTCGAAGGGAAGGGATAAGCTGTGGAAGCATTGACTCATCCCTTAATGCCTCGCCTTCAAGCTCTGTAAAACCAGTTGAAACCTCAGCTATCTCCTCCCTGACCTTCTTCATTTCTTCTTGTAACCGCTGCATCTTCTTGTCAAGCTCTGAAAGTTTATCTCTTCGAGCTTGATAAAGAGACAGACGAGAGGCAGTCTTGAGTGCTTTGGCCTTCTCAATAGTTGTGCCAATACTCTCAGACAAGAAGTGGTTATGGGCAATCAATTCACTAAATTTGTAACGCCCCGAATTTTAGGGTACGTTAAATAAACATTTTATTATAAAAAGAAGCGAGTCCGGCTAGTTATTACATCATAAACCTTACAAAAGTGCTTTTATTCAAAAAAACGGAGGGAACTAGGGTTCCTATCTACTGCTCCGCTCCTTCCTCCATCCTGGCTAGCTTCTCGGCTTCGAAGGCCTCCACGGTGAAGATCTCGCCCTGTTCGTCTATGAGATCTGACACATTATATCGGCGTCGCCACCCATATAATATGCCAGGGTCACCAAAAAGGTAACACCATGAGCTACGAAAGCTCAATAGAGTAATCCCTACCCACTAACCCTTAAAATATAACAATACAACAGACAGTAACAATGACATACCCACATCCACAATCTAACTACCATTGGTGTCCAAGATTCTCCGAGTTTCTCCTACGCAACTCATCGTAGACCGTGTCACCATTTCCATATACAAATCAACCTTTTTCAAAATCATTTGCATTGGCTCCGTACCGCGGATAACCAAGCCATACACACCCAACCTCGGTTCCGCCGTTCCAGGTTCCCGAGTACCCTCACAATGGTTCCGTCGCACCGGGTTCCCATTGGCACACAAAACTTGCATTGGCTCCTCTCCACGGAAAACCAAGCCATATTACCAATAAGGCTACTACGTCCGGCCCTATTGGCAATCTTCACAAAGGGCTACCAAGTCTGGCCACATTACGAGTTTTCATTCACACAACGGGCTACCAAGTCCGGCCACGTTGCGGTTTTCACAATCCACACGATGGGCTACCAAGTCCGGCCACATCGCGGTTTCAAAACACATCTCTCTTGTTAAACACACCCTAGGTGCCATGTTTCTAACTTCCTCGGTTTTCGTGTCACGTTCTCATGCAAGACTCCGCGTGTAAGACTTTTCATACAATCATGCATTCAATCAAAGCCTTGAAATAGTACAATAAGATCATCTAAACTACATAGCATGCTTGAATCAAAACAACACACATCATGCATTTCCAACTTTTTATTTACGATTAAAATAACTTCCAAACAACATGCGATTTATACAATACATAGAATTAGAGTGCAAAACTACTTTATACTTGGAAAAGTAGGTAAGGATAACTACCTTGATCCGAAACTAGTCGGGGCCGAATAAGCAAGTTGGAAAATCCTACGGGCGGTGAAACTTCCGAATCTGGACCGAACTTCGGACGGCAGTAACTCGGTCAATCTTTGGCCGAATACAATCGTTCTTGGGTCAAAATCGAAGATCTCGAAACCCTCTACAACTCTCGTGAAGGAAGTTAATCCTAGAAACGAACTTAGGTTGAAGAAAAATGGGGGTAAAGCAAAAGACAGTAAACTGTCTGGAATTTGGAAATCCGAAATTTTACCGAACTTCGGATGCCAATATCTTGGTCATTTCTTAACCGATTGGGGTGGTTCTTGGGTCTAACTTCAAGGTTTCGAAATGCTCTACAACTTTCCAGAAGGAAGTTGGTTCTAAAAACTACTCTAAATAGGAGAAAACTGGGGATTTCCGAAGGGACAGTAGGCTGCCCAGAAAATGGTTTCTAGAGAGAAGGAAGAGCAAATACTTGAGGTGTGAGTTCAAAGCATGAGAATGACCTTCTATTTATAGGCAAGAGCTTGGCTCCCTCTCCTCTCCTCATTGGCCGGCCCCCCTCTCTCTCTCCTTTCCCCAATTTGACACTTGTCAAGCAATCTAGGAAGATCAATGACTAACCTTACACTTGCATGACTAGGATTGATTCTTGGGGGGCAAGAAAGATATTGGTATAAGATCTAAGGGTCTAAAAATTGCAAGATGTACAAAGGAGTACAATGGAGGTTAATGGAGAGTTAATTCCTTAGCTAGGAAGAAAGATACACCAAGATCATGGAAGATGTAGGAAGATCATGGAAGGTACAACCAAATCCCTTTCTTCTTTCTTCCCTCCTTCCTTCCTCTCTCTCTCTCTCCGGCCTCTCTCTCCTCTCTCTCTCTCTCTCTCTCTCTCTCCGGCCTCTCTCTCCTCTTTCTTTCTCTCTCTCTCTCTCTCTCTCTCTCTCTCTCTCTCAAGTACTTATATAAATACATGTATATACAAAGTATAGGAAACAATAAAGAAAGGGTACTTTTGTACCAAGAGATCAAAGGAGATTAAAAGGCTAAGATTTATTCCATAACTAATGAATTAAACACATGGTACTAAAGGCAATACCTTAACCAAATAATGTACCAATGTATCTAGGTAGATCAAAATCCCCATAAAAAATAATAATTCAAGAGTACCTAAGAATCTTAGGTGCTAAAATCCTCCAATAAAATATTGTATATCATCCCATGGGATTCTTGAAAAAGATTAGTTTATTAAAATCCTTGTACTTGGTGAAAGACTAACCCCTTTTATCCATTGGGTAATAAATTCCCTAACTTCTATTGTCCAATGGACAATAGTGATTTGGCAACTTTTATTTTAAAATAGTATGTACCATGTCACATGGGGATTTAAGAAAAAGGTTAAATTAATAATCTCATGTATTATGTTGAAGAATAAACTTATTACCTAAACGATAATAATCCTCCTAGCTCTTATTGTCCAATGGACAATAGTTACTAGGGAACTTTTAATATTAAAATATTCAAAAAGGTACTTTAAAGTAATCAAAAAGTTACTTTTTCAATATTCTTAGTACTTTAACCAAGTAAACATTTAATATAAACAATTGGGGTTCTATTATCCAATGGATAATAGTTTCCCTAACATTTATTGTCCAATGGACAAAAAATAAAACCAAAAATATTTAAAAGAAAAAGAATAATCAATTCTTAGTCTAGGGTTCAAAAAGTTCAAAGGATTCACGAGGGGCAAAACGGTCATTTTGCGGTTAGGGAAAAGTAACTAGATAGCTTCCTAGCTTAGTTCCTCCAACAAGTCGGTTAGAAACTAACTAGGCTTGCCAATTAGGGTTTAATGCCAAGAAATGAAATTTGAAGGGCAAAAACGTAATTTTGACAATTTATAGAAATTTAAAGGTAAATCCAAGTAATAAAAATAAAATTCAAATATTTAACGAAATTTTTAACGACAAAAAATCAGGGTCGTTACAAAATTGCTTGAGGTACTCTTGAAGAGTGGAATTGATTGAAGAAGGAAGTCCTTGGGAGAGAGACAAGGCCTGATAACATACCTCAAAATGGTAGGTTAAACTATGTTCAATCAAAGTAGGAAGTCCTAAATGGTTTAAAGTCCTCAGAAGACTTTTTAGTATCAGAGCTTCTTCCTTTGAAATAACATGTTTAATTCTAAAAGAATGCAAGTCAGAAGGTATGGAGGGGCTCAAAAGTTGCTGAAGGCTTTCCAAGGGGTTTGAAGAGATAAGAGGGGTAGGATCAGTAATTTGGTTACAAAATTTCTCCAACTGACTTTTGAAAAAATATATGTCAAAAGCCACTAAAGGTAGGTCAATTGGAGAAGAAGAGGATGCAGGTTTGTTTCCAGAGATAGGGACCATTCCTGTCACCTGTATAGAGATCATAATTTGAGATTATGTAGAATAAAAAAACAGG
This sequence comes from Rhododendron kiyosumense, assembly GCA_019656275.1. Taxonomy (NCBI): domain Eukaryota; kingdom Viridiplantae; phylum Streptophyta; class Magnoliopsida; order Ericales; family Ericaceae; genus Rhododendron; species Rhododendron kiyosumense. The sequence goes on from BPLS01027969.1 coordinate 18,767, forward strand.
AAAGGAAAAGTATGTTTGGGTGGCAAGAATACCTGATCTGAAGAAGAGGGAGTCAAGTTTGAGTCTTGTTCCCTAATACTTCTGAGAAAATGGCTCTTCGAAGCCGAAGCGGAGTCTATCAGCAGAGGCCCCTCCCCTAAAACTGATAAGGGAATGGAAGGGGAGTCTCTCTTAAAAATTGGAAGTGGCCCCACAGTCTTCGAAGGAGCCAAATTAGCCATAACATGTGCAAAGGTCGGCTCAGTAAGGAATGACAGCAGAGTTTGCATGTCAACATCCTTTCCAACAATGTCTTTCTTTACAGAAAGAAATTGAATAGGAGATGCCTGTAAGAATAAAAGGCAAGTTAGAGTGAATTCTTTCACAATTCGAAGAGATGAGTATTCAGAGGGTACCTTGTAGGGGTCATCTCCTAACATTTGTTGAGAAGGCTCTACCACTTCTTGTTGGAGGCAAGGAGTAAGGGTTAGGTCCAGTGCCTCAACAGGGGATGCCATTTGAGCTTATAAAGAGATCAACAATGAGTCACAAACATAAGAGACACGTAAATATGTGTGCATAATCAGAGTATACATTGGCTTACCTCATCTGGGAAAGAAGGTTCCTTTGGGGTTTGAGACCTTTTGGAATGGCTTCCTTTTCTTTCATAGGAAAGGGTCTCCTTTGCAGCTATTCTTGTTGCACCTGGTTCGAACTCGTGAATCAGAATTGCAATGGAGTTCTTATAAAAAGGTACTTATCATGAATGAAGAAGGAATTTACCCCTAGAGATCAGGATCTCTGTGTCAGTCTCTGTTTCTTCATCACTAGAAGAAACTCGAGGACCACGCTTTCTGGTGTTTCTGGTTTTTTTCGAAGCTGAAAGAAAGGGAAAAAGGAAGTGACTCAAATAAATAATGTTAGAGATAAAAGATAATTAGGAGGAAAGAAACCAACCTGGAGGTTCAGCTGAGGGCTCAAGGTAGTGCTTGGTTGGAATCACCTTTCTGGTTAAGGAACAGTTTTGCTCCTCTTCGAAGCACTTTCTGTGGGAGAGGTAGCACCTGCAAGTTTTGTACACAATTAGATTTGGTTTCAGAAAGGGAAGCCACATTCAGGGACAAGTACCTCTTTTTTGAGTAACTCTCAGGGATTGCCTTCTTGGTGGAGAAGGGAGGATGATCATTGCGATGGGACAGGCTTCGACTGGGGTCAATTTTTGCTCAACCTCACCCTCTGCAGTGTCTTCGATCCCTCCAGCCAGTCCAAACTCGTTGTCTAAGGAAAAGGAAGACGAGTCATTCCGTCCCCTATGTCCAAACTCAGACTTGTCAAACCCAATATGGTTCAGAAACTTTTTATAGGGGTTACACCCTAGGAGGAAGGAGCAATTGGAGTGCCACCAACTGTCAAAAGCATGGGTTGTGCGCACTTCAGGTTCCCTGAACTCCTGGATAACAGTCCTCCTTAATGCATGTCTGGCTTAGGTGAACCACGTCTGGAAATGCTCGATTGAAATGCAAGATCGTTCAGACATACAAACATTAGCAGAACCACAGTATGGGGTGGGTATGCCTTGAACGAAATCGAGCTGCCTAGCAAATTGTGCAGGGCAGTATACCTCTGCATGTGCTAGGGATTTGGAGGGGTTCGATGAGGATATGAAGATCTCTCTGCCCGTGAGAATGTTGCTCCATGCTTGGACGGCTCGAGAGGACTTTCCTTGTCTATCCGCCAGAATTTCAAAAAGCCATGACGGCCCAACAGGAGTTGGGAATGGATTGGGCCATTCCCTATCTAAGGCAAGTCCAGCAAAGAAGCACATGTAGTACACCAAGGTCTGAGTTGCACCATCCACTGGGTGAATATAGTTGTCACCATGGACATTGGGCGTCTCGGTGGTGCCGACAGGTGACGTGGGTGCTTTGAAGGGGCCCAATTCAGGGAAATATGCGTGGAGCCACAGTTGGACAAACCATTGGGTCCCTCCTTGAGAATGGTTCAAACCCTTCCGGTAGAAGTCAGACCTAACCTTGTAGACGTGACCGAGGAAGTAGGAGGCGTAGTCAAACTCTTCACCTCTAAAGAGTGCCAGTGCTAGCGGTATGAATTTACTCATTACCCTTTTTCCAGAATGGCAGAGGATGTGCTTGCAAAGGGTGTAGAGGATGTAAGCAAAGAATTCAGTTTCAGACACCTCCCCTGTTAGTTTTCTTTCCCTGTTGTAAAAATGGGAAAAAGCTTCGTTCGTGGCGGTCAAACGGGCGAAGCCCTCGGGAGGGGTGTATTCTTTGGTAGGGTTGAATTAAGGGTCATATGGAATAAGCCCCAGCATCTGAGTGACATCCAGAACTGTGGGTGCCATCATGCCACAGTTGAACCTAAAGAAATTGAAAGATGGGTCCCAAAAGGCCAAGGCGGCCTGGATCAAAGAAGGATTTTGTGGGACCCCCCTTCGAAGAAGGGTAATAATGTTTTTCAAACCCACCTTCTCTAAATCACTCGATTTCTCAGCCAACATGCGAGTGGTCCATAACTTCCAATCCTTATCCAACGTGGGCCAACAGGGGAAGGATTTTCTCGTGAAGTTTTGCCAGTCGAGACCTAAACAGGCTCGAATGTCGGCGTCTCCCAATCGAGGGTAGTAAAGAGAAAGGGAGGCAGGTATTTCCCCTATGAGTTGAGGACCCAAGATAAAAGTACCTTCTTCTTTAGGGTTTGGAATAAAAACTCTGGTGTTAAGGTAGGACTCTTCAGTCGAACCGCCTCAAAGCCAGAGAAGGAGTAGGGTGTTCTGTGGCTGGGTTGCTAAAAGAAACCATTGATTCAAGTTGGAGTTTAGCTTTTCGGAAGAAGAGAAGAAAAGGTTCGGTTCTTGAGAGGGTTTGAGAAGACTTGAATGCATAGAGCGTAAGGGGTGATTTTGAATCATTTCCGCTTTTATACTTCTGCAGGTGGGCCAGGTCTGTAGTGGGCCCATATCTTGGGGTCCGCTGGGGCTTTCTCTTTAGGAGAATTAATATTGTTAGGATTGTTATTATTTTAACAATAGTCCCAAGTTGTTGAGAAGAGGAAATTTCATTGAAAAAACTATTGGATTACAGAAATAGAATTTGCTTATTTACAAAAAAAACAAAACAAGGGAAATGCTAATTCCTAAAAAAAAAGAGAGTACAAATTAGGCCTCGAAGGGCCTGAGTGCTGAGGAGTTGCTTTTTTGTTCTCAAAATAATGAGGAAGGACCAAGTAACAAGGCTGTGAAACTTGTTCCAGGCGAATTGGAGAAATTTCAACTCCATTTTCCTCATGTCTTCTTTGGCGTCTGACTCCAATTTTTTCTCCAACAGAGGCCTAAAGCGGAGCACCAAAGCTTTGGCCTTCCTTCAAAGTTGAGCCTCCTTTGTTGGACGCTTCATTTGTTGCCTTTTGAAGCACTTTCGAAGCTTCTTGTTCGCATGGCCAGGCACTACTTCGAAGGACTCAGCAGTGAAGCTTTGAATTTGATCAT
>BPLS01027969.1:27253-38439 GCA_019656275.1 Rhododendron kiyosumense
TTGAATGGGTTGACGAGGCTAGTGGTATACTTAGCGCTTGATAGTGACGTTGGGTTCCATATGAGTCGTTTGACACTGAAATGAGGGTTTAGAAAATATAAGGAATATAAGGGGGGCAAAGGTTGTATGTGTCGACATGTGAAGTGAAAAATGAACACATTTTTGTGTTAAACAATGCTAGGCGTGATTACATGAGACATTTCCTTGTGTTTGATATGTGTTACACCTCTTCCGTAACTTATACGATTTTACGAGTTGCAAGGTGGAAATCTATGAATCGTTGTGAGAGTTTATCTTTTGATGTGTGAGTGCTTGTATGGTGATGAGAAGCTAATAACATAATGATACTGAGTTGATTGAGATGAAATTATTTGTACTACTTTTATGTGAATAAGTTTTTGTTGTGAACTCATTATATGTGATTGAGATGAATGACTAAATTGTGAAGTGTATCGGAGGAATTGTGGTATGGTGACCTGTGATATGTGACTTGAATTAGCTCCATCAGTGAGGGAGATACTAGTGGAGAGTATCGGAATTTCTTAATTGGCCCGGCAGGAGCTTTTATTCATGATATAGAATGATGAGGAAATTGTGACATAATGTGAATGAAAGGGGGCTATCATTGTGAAAGTGTAAGTGGTACGAATGACATTAGCATTGCGATTTCTTTGATTACGATAGTTTCACAAGTCAAGATATCGGATTGGTGATTCGAAGTAATATGAGGGACAATGGCAGTCATGGGAAAATCGTATAGATGGTACGTCATCGTGGTTGAATTAGAGTTTTGGTGTGTAGTCATGGTACTTCATTTATGTCGTCGACGTTGGGAAAATTACTAGTTGTGTTTCGTGTCATCCTTTGAGATACTGTACCTTACTTCTGTTATTCATTCTACATGTCATCCCATTCGTATATAATAGTTGTGTAGATTTCTCTACTGGGCACGTGTTTGCTCAACCTACCATTTCAGGTTCATTGCAGGTCATGGTCATGGAGTACTTGGAGTGCATGCTGACATTATCGGTTAAAGCTATTTTGGAGAGTACTTTATTATTCTTGTATAACAAACCACTTTGTTATGAAATTCCTACTTGGAAGATTGTATTTGTAGACCAGTTTGTGGAATTGGAAACCGAATTGTTTTTTGCGGTATTGTATGTACGATTGTGAGAACTTTGTATTTCAAATAATATTGTTAATTTATGTTGAAAATTGAGAGCGTGACAACTTGGTACTAGAGCATTAGGTTAGAATGCTTAGAGACCGTGTGGAGACTTAGTCTCATGGGTTCAAAACAAAATTGTTGCATTCTGTATCATGGCAAAGTGACATAGAGTCATTGACATGCATTGGGAAGTTGGAGGCTTTGACCTCATTGTAGCGGTTGTGAGTTGTGGTGATATTGAAGTGCGAAACTGGATATATGTTAGTATCTGATGAAAGAGATAGAGTATTGATGTGACTTACGAGATAAATGTTTGATATATTTCTATTTGAATCGCTTGGATTATGTGTTAAGTTTTATGTGCGTGGGGTAAGTTTCGTGTGATATGAGTCGTGTTAAGTACAAAGGGAGTAAGGTATATGTCGGGAATAGAGCTAGAAAGTATCTTGAGGTGTTTAGAAAGGTAATGAGCCATCGAGGCAATATCTGTGGTTGGTTGTTATTGTGATAATTATGGAAGTAGTGACTGTGAGTATAGGTCAGGCGAGTTGAGCCCACATCGGGAACTATTTGTATCTGAGGTTGACTGAGAAAGATGAGGGTCATAGGTAGGGTGTCTAGATACGGTATGTATCTTCTGGACACCCAGGCGACTACCGATGAGATCCAGTTGGAAGAGGCGCTTGATCACCGCCCCTTCTAGATGGAAGTCTGGGAGAGTCAATTGGACACTAGGATTGTGTATAGGGGCTAGATCTCTAGGCTTGAGAAGAGTTATAGTGTTGTAGTCATCATTGCGGAGGTGAAGTCGTTATGGTGTCGTTATGGCAGATTGATAGAAAATAGTAAAGACATTGTTTAGTGAGAGGGACAACAAGACTTGAGACGAACTATATCGATGTGACTGGAGTTGGGTGATTGATGTAAGCATGGCAAGAGACTTGTTTAGAGTGACGGCGATATGAATATGAACTGTTAAGGTCGACAATAAGGCGAAGTGTGAATGGTGTCCTGAGTGGGAATGGTAGGAACCTTGAAGTGATGGGCATGTGAATAAATAAAATGTTGAAAATGGAAGGATCAGAGTGTAGAGATCGTATGTGGGGTGTAACTAGGTATGTAGGCTAGACTAATGACAGTATAAGATACATTCAAGTGTTCTATCGAGATGACAAGTTTGTTTAAGAAAGATTAAGAGATAATAGTGATAATGACAGTGATAACATAGCTGGTGGTGGTAATAGAAGATGTTGTGCTTGAGGTTGAGTGTAGATGTGGCGAATACCTTGGGAAAATTGAGGCTGATAAGACTACTTAGTTGAGAGAAGAAATTTGTGAGTTGTGAAATTTGTGGTGAGCGGAACTGTTAGAAGTTATTGGTGCGAGTGAAACTGATTCTTAAGTAATGAGGTGGTAAAAGTCTTAGAATATAACGAGAAATACAGGCATGTTGTTTGTAACCCTGAAGTCTTGTTAGTGTTTAGGAAGAGGTTTGCCAATTTGATTGTATTTATATTGGTGTTTAAAATTTTAGTATCGAAAAAATCAATAGTAGTGAAAATTTGTTAGTGCAACTATTGCACACATTGTGTAGGTATTTGGGTGATGAAATGCCGTCTGATTGTAAAATTGATAGAGAAATGATTAATATTGATGTTGTGTATTTGTTATGTGATATTTGAGATTGTAAAAATGGGAAACATGTGACTTGAGTGGAGTAATTGACGAGAGTATTCGAGATTGATGGGTGAACAGAAAATGTGAAAGGTATTATGAAGTTGAAGAGAACGAGATTACCATTTGGCTTTCTAGAGTCATGAAATGTGAAGTCTTGGATACTTTGTGAGTCCGTGGATACTTTGTGAGTCCTTGGATGCTTTATGAGACTGATGGATACTTTGTGAGTCCGATGGGCACTTTGTGAGACCGCTGGATACTTTGTGAGTCCGATGGACACTTTGTGAGGTTGTTGGATACTTTGTGAGTCTGTGGATGCTTTATGAGACTGATGGATACTTTGTGAGTCCGATGGGCACTTTGTGAGATTGATGGATACTTTGTGAGTCCGATGGACACTTTATGAGTCCGATGGACACTTTATGAGATTGCTGGATATTTGGTGAGTCCGTTGGATACTTTGTGAGTTGGTAAGTCTGCTGGATACTGAGTGAGTCTGTTAAGGCGTGGATGTGTTTGATGTTGTGTAAGCTATTAAATTGTACCATGGATTTATTGAAATATTTCGTGAGTGAAATGTGTTGATGTTTAGCTTTAACCTACATGTTTGATTTGTTATGTAATCTCTATGTGTGAAATTTGTTTTCGTATATGATGTAGAATAAACAGTGATGCTTATGTGGGTAGTTGCCATGAGTGTATGCCTTTCTTGAGTAGCAATAACGATATTTGGAGAACTGGGTTTAAGGAAAATAGAGGATTGATAGTTTACCAGAATGGTTTTAATGTGTCTTGTGAAGAGTTATGTAAAAGGGACGCGTTACAATAGAAGAGAGTTTGGATTTTCGAAAATAGAAACCGATAGTGATTCAGAGTGGGCTAGAGAATATGAAGTAGTGTTGGACTCTTAGTTGTGTTTGAATGTTAAATGGTCGAAAAAGCATTTGAGATTTGTGCAGAGTCGATATAAAAGTTGTGTTGGTAAACAGAAGTGTGAGTCAGAGATAAAGGTTCATGATTTTGTGTTAGGTGTGTTTCGTCGTACCAAGGGAGGTGAACTGTGTCTTTAAGAAAGGGAAGTGAGTAGAGAGGTGCGTGAAATAATTTGAGATTGTTAAAGAGAATGATGCAACTATCTATTATCAATGGTATTGATAGAATTGAATCAATTGTGAGGTGTGTTTATTTTATTTTATTTTTATTTTTGGAAACGAAAGATGTATTAATAGCTTTGAAATGTGAGACGTTTAGCTAGGGTGAGTTGGTGTTAAAATTGAGCAAATGGTGATGATCGTTATGTAGTGATTGGGTTTTGGGTTTATTGGTTTTATTACAGTGGAGAGTATTTGGGTATTCAAAAAAAAATATTGATGGATTGATCTATCAGTTGGTATTGGGAAAATGAAACTTAGAGTATTAGAATTATAGTTTTTATAAGCAGTTTAGTATGTTTTTCTGGGAAGTCCAAGAGATACTTAGTGGAATAAAGTGCAAAGAATGAGAATGAGGAATTTTAGAGTTCGACGAACGTGAGATTATAAACTGTTGAATCTCGGTGTAATTGTCATGAAGATATGTAGGGACTAGTATTTTGGTATAGATGTTAGGATTTGAAAATATTATAAATTTGATGGAGGTTTGTGGCTGAGTGTTGAGTGATAGCACCATACCATTAGTGAGGGTTCTGAGGAGCAAACGAGATAAGGAAGAATCTGCGTAGAAAAGAAAGAATGATGTTATAAGTATGAAATTGCAACATGGGGTTTGGTAGTACGATTGGTGACTCGGCTGGATGTGGGTTGGCAAATTTCGAGGACGAAATTTCTTTAAAGAGGCCAAGGTGTAGAGACCCGTAATTTTGAGACTATATTTTTTCTTTTGCAATCATACGGCTCGTCGAGATAGACGGTGTGGATATTCGGTGTGACGTCTTCGTGGGAGGATATAAGGGTAATTGTGCGAGAGGTGCACATGTGTGTGTGTGGGGTGGGAGCATGGGATTACTCCCCATGCCAATAATTTCCCCAGGAGAATCATTTCTCCCATTTTTCTCTCTTTTTCTCTCTGGGCTATCTCTCTCTCCTCCTCTCCTCCGAAAAACTCCCTCTTCTCTTCTCTCTTCGATTTCATCTACCTAGGGTGTGATTTCGGACAAGGCCGGAGAATTAAAGTTGTTATACGGAGCACGCGCTTTCCGAATATCCAAGAAAATTCATGATCGGACCTCGTTGGAGCTTGGTTGACTCGGTCAAAGGCTCGGGTTTTGTTCAAAACCCATGAGGTAGGGATTTCTCACTTCTATTATGTGTTTATGTGATGAATAGGTGTTTGAATCGTGCCCTAAATCATTGGTTTTGTTGTTAGAAATGTTCTGGGGGGAGTCTGAAAATCGTGCTTTGAAAACCCAAGTCCTACCGGTAGGAGTTTTGGCCCTACCGGTAGAAAAGCTGTCCAGAGATGTTATTTTCGTGAAATTGTGGTCTCCTACCGGTAGGAAAAAGTGTCCTATCGGTAGAAAATGAAAAATTCAGCATTTTGGCAAAACTTCGAACGAGCATAACTTTTTCATCTGAACTCCGTTTCGGACAAATTTTATATCAAAATTCATGTACCGGAAATGTACTTTCCAATGGTGGTAGTGTCATCTCCTAATTCTTAACCAATAAGATTTGGTAGCCAAAATAAGATAGGTATGTTCGTATATGTTGGGAAATCTTTTTCCTTAGAATTGTTTGGTTGAGACACGAGTGTTCTTAGGTTCTTCTAAGTACTAGTTGAATGGGTTGACGAGGCTAGTGGTATACTTAGCGCTTGATAGTGATCGTTGGGTTCCATATAAGGCTGCTCGCGGTCCGGTTCGGTTCGGATTTCTAGGAATCTGAGGACTTGAACCGCTAGTCACGGTTTTTACGAAATGAAATCCGTGTTCGGACCAAAAGTCTTACAGTCCGGTTCTAATCCGATCCGTGACTCGCGGATCGGTTATGGTTTTGTCCACGGATTTTAGTAAAAATAAAGCTCAAGCATATATCCCACAATAAAAGGTAATAATGTTACATTCAGAATTAAGTTTAATACCATCAAAAAATACTTATTACATTAACTACCAAAGGTTTACTTCAAAAATCAAATTCAAAAGAATCTAAAACACTAATAGGATTGTATCATTATAAGAAGTGGAAAAGAAACGAACTATTGAAACTTAACTAAGGTTACCCGTAATTTTTACGAAAAAACTACGATTTACCCTCTATATTTTATGTACATCTACACTATATCCCATTATTTAGATAAAATATAAAATTGGTGGAAAAAAGTTTTAACATTACTAACAATTTATTATATAAACACACACATATATATTATTTATACAAAATAAATATCTCACAGTCCGGTTCGGTTAATCCACGGTTTCGTAACGAAAATTCGTGGACCGAACCGCGAGTCACGGTTTTCTAATTTTTCAATCCGTGTCCGGACCATTAATCCACGGACAAAATACAAAAGGTACGGATCAGTTCGGTGCGGACCGGTTTCACGGTTTACCGGATTTTTTGAGCAGCCCTAGTTCCATATGAGTCGTTTGACACTGAAATGAGGGTTTAGAGAATATAAGGAATATAAGGGGGACGAAGTTTGTATGTGTCGACATGTGAAGTGAAAAACGAACACATAGAACACTCCTTTGTGTTAAACATTGCTAGGCGTGATTACATGAGACATTTCCTTGTGTTTGATATGTGTTACGCCTCTTCCGTAACTTATACGATTTTACGAGTTGCAAGGTGGAAATCTATGAATCGTTGTGAGAGTTTATCTTTTGATGTGTGAGTGCTTGTATGGTGATGAGAAGCTAATAACATAATGATAGCGAGTTTATTGAGATGAAATTATCTGTACTACTTTTATGTGAATAAGTTTTCGTTGTGAATTCATTATATGTGATTGAGATGAATGACTAAATTGTGAAGTGTATCGGAGGAATTGTGGTATGGTGACCTGTGATATGTGACTTGAATTGGCTCCATCAGTGAGGGAGATACTAGTGGAGAGTATCGGGATTTCTTAATTGGCCCGGCAGGAGCATTTATTCATGATATAGAATGATGAGGAAATTGTGACACAATGTGAATGAAAAGGGGCTATCATTGTGAAAGTATAAGTGGTACGAATGACATTGGCATTGCGATTTCTTTGATTACGATAGTTTCATAAGTCAAGATATCGGATTGGTGATTCGAAGTAATATGAAGGAGTGGCAGTAATGAGAAAATCGTATAGATGGTACGTCCTCATGGTTGAATTAGAGTTTTGGTGTGTAGTCACGGTACTTCATTTATGTCGTCAACGTTGGGAAAATTACTAGTTGTGTTTCGTGTCATCCTTTGAGATACTGTACCTTACTTCTGTTATTCATTCTACCTGTCATCCCATTCGTATATAATAGTTGTGTAGATTTCTCTACTGGGCACGTGTTTGCTCAACCTACCACTTCAGGTTCATTGTAGGTCATGGTCATAGTCATGGTCATGGAGTACTTGGAGTGCATGCTGACATTATCGGTTAAAGCTATTTTGGAGAGTACTTTATTATTCTTGTATAACAAACCACTTTGTTATGAAATTCCTACTTGGAAGATTGTATTTGTAGACCAGTTTGTGGAATTGGAAACCGAATTGTATTTTGGGGTATTGTACGTACGATTGTGAGGACTTTGTATTTCAAATAATATTGTTAATTTATGTTGAAAATTGAGGGCATGACAGAGAGCAACCACCAAACCACCTCCAAAACCACCCCTAGATCTTTAAAGTAGTTTAGTTTAGTTAGCAAAGTTGTTTCTAGGAAGAGAAAAGTCCATCTCTCTTCTTTTCGAAGCAATCCGGAGCCGTTACGCCGCCAAATCGTAAAACCGACGATCGATTCTCAAAACCGACCAACCGCCATGAAGTAAGGTAGAAACCCTAGTCCTTTAACTCTTTGTATAGTATAGAAACGTATGTTGGAAAGTAGAATGTCCCTAGTTCAAAGCATAAATATCTTTAATCGTTTTCTCTAAGTAGATAAGGTTATCTATCGGTTATAGTTATTGGAATGCATGATTGCCAAACTTATTCTTGATAATGGGAGTATGAGCATGTATGTATGAATTGCTTGTATTACTTGTCTTGTTGTAAAGCATAAGTGATTTTCACTCCAAGGGCGTCCGTACATGTGGCGTTATGCTTTAAATCGTGTTTTGAGCATGCTAAATAAATAAAGAATATTTATGTTATGATTGTGGAAAGTCCTACCGCGGAGTCTTGCATGAAAACGAGACACTGAAATCAAAAGAGTTAGAAACATGGCACCTAGAATGTGGTTAACAAGGAAAATGTGTTCCAAAGAAGGAAATATTTTTGAAACTACATAATGACCAGTTTTGGTGGCATTATGTGAGTTGTGTGTGTATATGTGTGCCAATGGGAACCCGGGACGGCGGAACCATTGTGAGGATACTCGGGAACCCGAAACGGCGGAACCAAGGTTGGGTGTGTAGCTTGGTTATCCGCGGAGAAGAGCCAATGCAAATGTGTGCCAATGGGAACCCGAGACGGCGAAACCATTGTGAGGATACTCGGAAGACCGGAACGGCGGAACCGAGGTTGGGTGTGTAAAAAATGATTTTGGAAATGTTGAATGGTATATGAAATAGAGACACGGTTTACGATGAGTTGCGTAGGAGAAACTCATAACTCTTGGACACCAACGTTGATTTAATAGTGAATGTGGATGTGTAATTGGTTGAATATGTATGTTTCTATTGATTGTTTATTAAGTTAAGAGTCAGGGAGTAGGGTTTATTCTATTGAGCTTTTGTAACTCATGGTGTTACCATTGGTGACCCTGACATATTATGTAACGCACCGAATTTTGGGTACGTTAATGAGGCATTTATTACATAATAAAGAGAGTTTATTACATCATAAATACTTTAAAGGGTACATTTATTCAACAAAAGCGTAACTAAGGCTCCTAACTACTGCTCCGCTTGCTCCTCCAATCCGGCAAGCTCCTCAGCTCCGAAGGCCTCCAAGATGTACTTTCACCTTGTTTATCTAAGAGATCTGACATATTATACCGGCGTCGTCACCAATATAATATGTCAGGGTCACCACAAGGCAACACCGTGAGCTACAACGCTCAATCGGAAATCCTTACCCACCAACCTTACGACGGTAAACAATTATAACAACACTAACAATTACACATCGTTAATCGCCTATCGTTGGTGTCCAAGATTTCCCGATTTCTCCTACGTGACTCATCGTAGACCGTGTCAATCATTTTCACTTACAAAACAATCTTTTTAAAATCATTAGCATTGGCTCCGTACCGCGGATAACCAAGCCTTTCAAAATCTTTAGCATTGGCTCCGTTCCGCGATAACCAAGCCATACACACCCAACCTCGGTTCCGCCATTCCGGGTTCCCGAGTATCCTCACAATGGTTCCATTGGCACACACACACACACACCATTCATATAATACCCTCGAAATGGTCATTATGTGGTTTCAAAAGTATTTCCTTCTTTGGAAAACACATCACTTCCGTGTTATCAAACCCTAGGTGCCATGTTTCTACTTTCTCGATTCTCGTGTCTCGTTAATATGCAAAGACTCCGTGGTAGGACAAGAGTAAGCATGAAACATTCTAACAAGGTCATCCAACTCTATAATATATCACAAGTAACACAAGCAATCTATGCATGCTCATAACCGTCGTAAAGATCAAAATACAAATATGTGATATGGAAAGTAAATAAAGATAACTGACTTTGAAATGGAAGATAACGAGATCTTACATATACATAGGGATAGGGTAAGAGTATCCTACCTTGATCCGAAACTAGTCGGGGCCGAATAAGCTAGTTGGAATTTCTCGCGAATATGGACCAAACTTCGGATGGTAGTAACTCGGTCAATCTTTGGCCGAATAGAGTCGTTATTGGGTTGAAATCGAAGATCTTGAAACCCTCTACAACTTTTGTGAAGGAAGTTGATCCTAGAAACGAATTTAGGTAGGAGAAAAATGGGGATAAAGGAAGTGACAGTAAGCTGTCTGGAAATGAAAATCCGAGATTTTCACTGAACTTTGGATGACAATATCTTTGTCATTCCTAACCGATTGGGGTGGTTCTTGGGTCTAAATTAAAGGTTTCGAAGTGCTCTACAACTTTCGTGAAGGAAGTTGGCTCTAGAAACTACTCTAAATAGGAGAAAACTGAGAATTTTCGAAGGGCAGTAGACTGCCTGGAACTGGAATCCGAGATTTCTAGAGAGAAGTGAGAGCAAATGAGAAGGTGTGAGTTGAAATGCATGGAATGAGCTTCTATTTATAGACAAACCTTGGCTCTCTCTCCTCTTCTCAAGGCCGGCCCCCCTCTCTCTCTCTCTACCTCAAATTTTGTAACGCCCCTAATTTTAGGTACGTTAATGAAAGAAATTTATTACAGAAATATCGAGTCACTGCTCATTATTACAAAACGGCTCTCATAGGAGCAATTGAAATTCAAAAGACAACAAAAAGGAAACTAAGAGGTCCTATTCTACGGCTCCTCTTGCTCCTCCAACCTAGCGAGTTCTTCTGCTCCGTACGCCTCCAAGGTGAATAGGTCGCCCTGTTCGTCTATCAAATCTGACATATTATACCGGCGTCGCCACCCATATAATATGCCAGGGTCACCACAAAGGCAACACCATGAGCTACGAAAGCTCAATAGTAATATCCTACTTTACTAACATCGATTTCCACATGATAAGTACATAAGCAGGGAATAAAGACAATAACGCTAACATGTTTACATTCGCTTGTAACTACCGTTGGCGTTTGACTCATCGTTAACCTTTTCATTGTTACTCTTTATCAAAAACACCTTTTTAACTCACCCAACCTCGATTCCGCCGTTCCGGGCTCTCGAGTATCCTCACAATGGTTCCGCCGCACCGGGTTCCCATTGGCACAACAATGCATTGGCTCCGTAACGCGGATAACCAAGCCATACACACCCAACCTCGATTCCGCCGTTCCGGTATCTCGAGTATCCTCACAATGGTTCCGTCGCACCGGGTTCCCATTGGCACACACACACACTTACGTAATACCCTTGAAATAGTCATTACGTAGTTTCGAAGATATTTTCCAACCGGGAAAACACAACAACCTTGATAAACACACCCTAGGTGCCATATGTCTACTTTCTTGGTTTTCGTGTCACGTTTGCATGCGAGACTCCGCGTGTGGGACTTTTTGTAACGCCCCCAAAATTAGGGTACGTTAAGAAGCATTTATTACATA
>BPLS01027969.1:42502-56315 GCA_019656275.1 Rhododendron kiyosumense
TTAACGTACGATATTGAACCGTTTTGGGTTGGAATGGAACCATATGGATGTTGACTTACGGTATTGTTTCGTTTTGGTGTGGTATGCCTCCGTATGGATGTTGTCGAACGGTATTATACCGTTTTGGTGCGGTATGATACCGTACGGATGTTGTCGTAAGGTGTTGTGCCATTTTGGTGTGGTATGGTTCCGCATGGATATTGGCGTACGATATTGCACCGTTTTGCCTTTGGGTGGTACAGTATGGATATTGTTCCATTTTGGTGTTGTATGGTACCGTGATGATGTTGTCGTATGTATTGTACCGTTTTGGTGTGAAAATCTAACCGTATGGATGTTGTCGTACGGTATTGTACGCTTTGGTGTAGTATGCCGCCGTATGGATGTTAACGTACGATATTGAATCGTTTAGGGTTGGTATGGTACCATATGGATGTTGACTTACGGTATAATACCGTTTTGGTGTGATATGCCTCCGTATGGATGTTGTTGAACGGTATTGTACCGTTTGGTGTGGTACGATACCGTAAGGATGATGTCGTAAGGTGTTGTACCATTTTGGTGTGTTATGGTTCCGCATGGATGTTGGCGTACGATATTGTACTGTTTTGGTGTGAAATCTTACCGTATGGATGTTGTCGAACTGTATTGTACCGTTTTGGTGTGGTATGCCGCCGTATGGATGTTAACGAACGATATTTAACCGTTTTGGGTTGGTATGGTACCATATGGATGTTGACGTACGGTATTGTACCGTTTCGGTGTCATATGCCTCCATATGGATGTTGTCGTACGGTGTTGTACCGTTTTGGTGTGATATGGTACCGTAAGGATGTTGTCGTACGGTGTTGTACCGTTTTGGTTTGGTATGGTCCCGTATAGATGTTGTCATATGGTGTTGTACTGTTTTGGTGTGGTATGGTTCCGCATAGATATATTGGCGTAGGATATTGCACCAACTTTGGGTTGGGGTCGGACCATATTGAAATTGCACCATTTTTCTGTGGTATGGTACCATGTGAATGTTGTCGTACGGTATTGTTACGTTTTGGTGTATAATCTAACTGTATGAATGTTTTCGTACGGTATTGTACCGTTTTGGTGTGGTATGCTACTCTATGGATGTTGTTATACGGTATTGTACAGTTTAGGGTTAGTATGGTACCGTACGGTTGTTGTCGTACAGTATTGTATCATTTTGGTGTGGTATGACGCCGTATGGATGTTGTCGTACGATATTGTGCCATTTTGTTTTGGTATGGTACCATATGGATGCTGACATACGGTATTGTTACGTTTTGGTGTGGTATGTCTCCGTATGGATGTTCTCGAATGGTGTTGTACCGTTTTGGTGTGATATGGTACCATATCGATGTTGTTGTACGATGTTGTACCGTTTTGGTATGGTATGGTACCGTATGGATGTTGTCGTACGATGTTGTACCATTTCGGTGTGCTATGGTTCCGCATGGATATTGGCGTAGGATATTGCACCGTTTTGGGTTGGGGAGGTACCATATTGAAATTTTACCATTTTGGTGTGGAATGATGCCGTGTGGATGTTGTCGTACGGTATTGTACCGTTTTGGTGTGAAATCTTACTGTATGGATGTTGTCGTACGGTATTATACCGTTTTGGTGTGGTATGCCGCCGTATGGATGTTAACGTACGATATTGAACCGTTTTAGGTTGGTATGGAACCATATGGATGGTGACTTACAGTATTATTCCGTTTTGTTCAGGTATGCCTCCGTATGGATGTTGTCGAATGGTATTGTATTATTTTGGTGCGGTATGATACCGTACGGATGTTGTCGTAAGGTGTTTGTACCGTTTTTGTGTGGTATGGTTCAGGATGGATATTGGCGTACGATATTGCACCGTTTTGGATTCGGGTGGTACCGTATGGATATTGTACCATTTTGGTGTTGTTTGGTACCGTGAGGATGTTGTCGTACGGTATTGTACCATTTTGGTGTGAAATCTTACCATATGGATGTTGTCGTACGGCATTGTACATTTTGGTTTGGTATGTCGCCGTAGGGATGTTAACGTACGATATTGAACCGTTTTGGGTTGGTATGTTACCATATGGAGGTTGACTGACGGTATTGTTCGATTTTGGTGTGGTATGCCTCAATATGGATGTTGTTGAACGATATTGTACCGTTTTGGTGCGGTATGATACCGTACGGATTATGTCCTAAGGTGTTGTACCATTTTGGTGTGGTATGGTTCCGCATGGATGTTGGCGTACGATATTGCACCGTTTTGGGTTGGGGGGGTACCGTATGGATATTTTACCATTTTTATGTGGTATGGTACCGTTTTGGGTGTGGGGGGTACCTTATGTATATTTTACCATTTTTTTGTGGTATGCTACCGTGAGGATGTTGTCGTGCGTTATTGTACCGTTTTGGTGTGAAATGTTACTGTATGGATGTTGTCGTACGGTGTTGTACCGTTTTGGTGCGATATAGTACCGCATGGATGTTGTCGTTCGGTGTCCTACCGTTTTGGTGTGGTATGTCTCCGTATAGATGTTGTCATTTGGTATTTTACCATTTTGGTGCGGTATGGCTCCGCATGGATGTTGGCGTACGATATTGCACGTTTTGGATGGGGTGGTACAGTATGGATATGGTATCGTGTGGTTGTTGTCGTACGGTATTGTACCGTTTTGGTGTGAAATATTACTGTGTGGATGTTAATGTACGATATTTAACCGTTTTGGGTTGGTATGGTACCATATCGATGTTGACTTATGGTATTGTACCGTTTTGGTGTGGTATGCCACCGTATGGATGTTAACGTACAATATTTAACCGTTTTGGGTTGATATGGTACCATATGGACGTTGACTTACGGTATTGTTCCGTTTTGGTGTGGTATGCCTCTGTATGGATGTTGTCGAACGTTATTATACCGTTTCAGAGTGATATGGTAATGTATGGAAGTTGTCGTACGGTGTTGTACCGTTTTGGTGTGGTATGGTTCCGCATGGATATATTGGCGTAGTATGTTGCACTGTTTTTGGGTTGGGGTCATATCATATTGAAATTGCACCATTTTGGTGTGGTATGGTTCCATGTCGATGTTGTCGTACGGTATTGTACCGTTTTGATGTGGAATCTGACTGTATGGATGTTTTCGTACGGTATTGTTCTATTTTGGTGTGGTTTGATACCGTATGGATGTTGTCGTACGGTATTGTACTGTTTTCGTGTGATATACTGCCGTAGGGATGTTGTCGTACGATATTGTACCGTTTTGGGTTGGTATGGTACCATATGGATGTTGACGTACGTATTTTTCCGTTTTGGTGTGGTATGCCTCCGTATAGATGTTGTCGAAAGGTATTGTACCATTTTTCTGTGATATGGTTCCGTATGGAAGTTTTCGTAAGGTGTTGTACTGTTTTGGTATGGTATGGTTCCGCATTGACTTTGGCGTACGATATTGCACCGTTATGGGTTGGCGTGGTACCGTATGGATATTGTTCCATTTTGGAGTGGTTTGGCACCGTGTGGATGTTCTTGTACAGTATTGTACCTTTTTGGGGAGGTAAGATACCTTATGGATGTTGTCGTACGGTATTCTACCGTTTTGTGTTGGTAGGTACTGTATGGTCGTTGGCCTACGTTATTGTACAGTTTTGGAGTGGCATGTTGCCATATGGATGTTGTCATACGATATTGTACCGTTTTAGGTTGGTATGGTACCATATGGATATTGTCTTACGGTATTGTTCCGTTTTGGTGTTGTATGCCTCCGTATGGATGTTGTTGTACGGTATTGTACTGTTTTTGTGTGCTATGGTACCGTTTGGATGTTGTTGTATGGTGTTGTACCATTTTGGTGTGGTATATTTCCGCATGGATGTTGGCGTACGATGATGCACCATTTCGGATTGTAGTGGTACCGTATGGATATTGTACCATTTTGCCGTGGTATGGTACCGTGTGGATGTTGACGTATGGTATTGTACCATTTTGGTGTGAAATATTACAGTGTGGATGTTGTCGTACGGTATTGTACCATTTTGGTGTGGTATGACGCCATATGAATGTTGTCGTACGACATTGTACCATTTTGGATTTGTTTGGTACCATATGGATGTTGACATACGGTATTGTTCCCTTTTGTTGTGGTATGCCTCCGTAGGAATGTTGTCGTACGATATTGTACTGTTTTTCTATGATATGGTACCGTGTCGATGTTGTCGTACGGTATTGTACCGTTTTGGTGTAGAATCGTACCATATGGTTGTTTTTGTACGGTATTGTACCATCTTGGGGAGGTATGAGACCGTATGGATGTTGTCGTACGGTATTGTACCGTTTTGGGTTGGTATGGTACGGTATGGATGTTGTTGTATGGTATTGGACCGTTTTTGTGTGATATGGTACCGTTTGGATGTTGTTGTACGGTGTTGTACTGTTTTGGTGTGGTATATTACCGCTTAGATGTTGGCGTACGATGATGCGCCATTTCGGATTGTGGTGGTACCGTATGGATATTCTTCCATTTCGCTATGGTATGGTACCGTGTGGATTTTGACGTTAGATATTGTACCGTTTTGCTGTGAAATCTTACTGTATAGATGTTGTCGTACGGTATTGTACCGTTTTGGTGTGGTTTGACGCCATACGGATGTTAACGTACGATATTGAACCGTTTTGGGTTCGTATGGTTCCATATGGATGTTGACTTATGGTATTGTTCCGTTTTGGTGTGGTATGCCTTCGAATGGTTGTTGTCATACGGTATTGAACAGTTTTTGTGTGATATGGTACCGAATGAATGTTGTCGTACCGTGTGTCACCGTTCTGGTGTGGTATGGTTCTGCATGGATGTTGGCGTACGATATTGCAGTGTTTTGGGTTGTGGTTGTACCGTATGGATATTGTATCGTTTTGGTGTGATATGGTACCGTTTGGATGTTGTCGTACGATATTGTACCGTTTTGGTGAGGTATAGTTTCGCATTGATGTTGGCATACGATATTGCACCGTTTTGGGTTCGGGTGGTACCGTATGGATATTGTACCATTTTGGTGTAGTATGGTACCGTGTCGAAGTTGTCGTACGGTATTGTACCATTTTGGTGTGGAATCGTTCCGTATGGATGTTTTTGTACGATATTCTACCGTTTTGGTGAGGTATGATTCCGTATGCATGTTGTCGTACGGTATTTTACCGTTTTGGGTTCGTATGGTACCGTATGGATGTTGTCGTACGGTATTGTGCAGTTTTGGGGTGGCATGGTACCATTTGTATGTTGTGGAACGGTATTTTATCGTTTTCGTGTGGAATCATACCGTATGGATGTTTTTGAATGGTATTGTACCGTTTTGGTGTGGTATGATATCGTATGGATGTTGTCGTACGGTATTGTGTTTTTTTAGTGTGGCATGGTTCCATTTGGATGTTGACGTACGGTATTGTATTGTTTTGGAGTGGTATGATACCGGACGGATATTATCGTACGATATTGTACAGTTTTTGTGTGGTATGCCTACATATGGATGTAGTCGTACGGTATTGTACCGCTTTGGTGAGGTATGGTTCCGCATTGATGTTGGCGTACGATATTGCACCGTTTTGGGTCGGGGTGGTATCGTATGCATATTTTGTCATTTTGGTGTCGTATGGTACCGTGTCAATGTTGTCGTACTGTATGGTACGGTTTTGGTGTAGAATCATACCGTATGGATGTTTTTGCACGATATTGTAACGTATCGATGTTGTCGTACGGTATTGTATCATTTTGGGTTGGTTTGGTACCGTATGGATGTTGTCGTACGGTATTTTGCCGTTTTGGGGTGGTATGATACCGTACGGATATTGTTGTACAGTATTGTACCGTTTTGGTGTGGTGTGCCTCCGAATGGATGTTGTCGTACGGTATTTTACCGTTTTGGTGTGGTATGGTTCAGCACGGATGTTGGCGTACGATATTGCACCGTTTTGGGTTGGAGTGGTACCGTATGGATTTTGTCGTACGGTATTGTACCGTTTTAGTGTGGAATCGTACCGTATGGATGTTTTTCAACGGTATTTTACCGTTTTGGTGTGGTATTGGCACCGTATGGATGTTTTTTAACGGTATTTTACCGTTTTGGGGATGTATGATACCGTATGGATGTTGACGTACGGTATTGTGCCATTTTAAGTTGGTATGGTACCGTATGGATGTTGTCGTACGGTATTCTGCCGTTTTGGTGTTGCATGATATCATTTGGATGTTGTCGTAGGCTATTGTATCGTTGTGGTGTGATATTATACCGTACGGATACTGTCGTTTGATATTGTACCGTTTTGGTGAGGTATGGTTCCGCATTGATGTTGGCGTACGATATTGAATCGTTTTGGGTTGGGGTGGTACCGTATGAATATTTTACCATTTTGGGGTATTATGGTACCGTGTCGATGTTGTTGTACGGTATTGTACCGTTTTGGTGTAAAATTGTCCCGCATGGATGTTTTTGTACAGTATTATACCATTTTGGTGAGGTATGAGACCATATGGATGTTGTCGTACGGTATTGTAACGTTTTGGGTTGGTATGGTTCCATATGGATATTATCGTACGGTATTGTGCCATTTTGGTGTGGCAAGGTACCATTTGGATGTTGTCTATCGGTATTCTATCGTTTTGGTGTGGTATGATACCGTACGGATATTGTCGTACGATATTGTACCGTTTTTGTGTGGTATTCGTCCATATGGATGTTAACGTACGGTATTGTACTGTTTTTGTGAGGTATGGTTCCGCATATATGTTGGCGTACGATATTGCACCGTTTTGGGTTGGGGTGGTACGGTATGGATATTGTACCATTTTGGTGTAGTATGGTACCGTGTCGATGTTGTCGTACAGTATTGTTCCATTTTGGTGTGGAATCGTACCGTTTGGATGTTTTTGTACGGTATTGTTTTGTTTTGGTATGGTATGATACCGTATGGATGTTGTCGTACCGTATTGTACCGTTTTGGGTTGGTATGGTACCGTATAGATGTTGTCATACGGTATTGTGCCATTTTGGTGTTACGTGGTACCATTTTGATGTTGTCATACGGTATTGTATCGTTTTGGTGTGGTATGATACCGTACGGATATTGTTGTTCAGTATTGCCCCGTTTTAGTGTGGAATCGTACCGTGTCGATGTTGGCATACGGTTTTTTATCGCTTTGGTGTGGAATCATACCGTATGGATGTTTTTGTACGGTATTGTACCGTTTTGGTGTGGTATGATAACCTATGGATGTTGTCGTACGGTATTGTACCGTTTTGAGTTGGTATGTTACCATATGGATTTTGTCGTACGGTATTGGGCCGTTTTGGTATGGCATGGTACCATTTGGATGTTGTCGTACGGTATTGTATCGTTTTGGTGTGGTATGATATCGTACGGATATTGTCGTACGATATTGTACCATTTTTGTGTGGTCTGCCTCCATATGGATGTTGTCGTACGGTATTATACCGTTTTGGTGAGGTATATGTTTCCGCATTGGAGTTGGCGTACTATATTGCACCGTTTTGGGTTCGAGTCGTACCGTATGGATATTGTACCATTCTGGTGTAGTATGGTACCGTGTCGATATTGTCTTACGGTATTGTAACATTTTGGTGTGGAATCATACCATATGGATGTTGTAGCACAGTATTGTACAGTTTTGGGTACGTATGGTATCGTATGGATGTTGTCGTACGGTATTGTGCCTTTTTGGTGTGGCATGGTACCATTTGGATGTTGTCATATGGTATTGTATCGTTTTGGTGTGGTATGATACCGTACGGATAATGTTGTACAGTATTATACCGTTTTGGTGTGGTGTGCCTCCGAATGGATATTGTCGTACGGTATTTTACCGTTTTTGGGTGGTATTGTTCCACATGGATGTTGGCGTACGATACAGCACCGTTTTGGGTTGGGGTGGTACCGTATGGATGTTATCGTACGGTATTGTAACGTTTTGGTGTGGAATCATACCGTATGGATGTTTTTGAACGGTATTGTACCGTTTTGGTGTGTTATGATACCGTATGAATGTTGTCGTACGGTATTGTACCGTTTTGGTGAAGCATGGTTCCGCATTGATGTTGGCGTACGATATTGCACCGTTTTTGGTTGGGGTGGTACCGTATGCATATTGTGCCATTTTGAGGTTGTATGGTACCGTGTCGATGTTGCCGTACGGCATTATACCGTTTTGGTGTGTAATCGTACCGTATGGATGTTTTTGTACGGAATTGTACCGTTTTGGTGTGGTATGATACCGTATGGATGTTGTCGTATGGTATTTGTACCGTTTTGGGTAGGTATGGTACCGTATGGATGTTGTCGTACGGCATAGTGCCGTTTTGGTGTGGCATGGTACCATTTGAATGTTGTCATACGGAATTGTATCGTTTTGGTGTGGTAAGATACTGTACGGATATTGTTGTACAGTATTGTGCCGTTTTGGTGTCGAATCGTACCGTATGTATGTTTTGGTATGATATTGTACCGTTTTGGTGAGGTATGAGATTGTATGGATGTTGTAGTGCGGTATTTTAACATTTTGGGTTGGTATGTTACCGTATGGATGTTGTCGTACGGTATTGTGCCGATTTGGTGTGGCATGGTACCATTTTGATGTTGTCGTACGGTATTTTACCGTTTTGGTGTGGTATTGTTCCACATGTATGTTTGCGTACGAAATTGCACCGTTTTGGGTTGGGGTGGTACCGTACGGATGTTGTCGTACGGTATTGTACCGTTTTGGTGTGGAATCGTACCATATGGATGTATTTGAACGGTATTGTACCGTTTTGGTGTGGTATGTTACCATATGAATGTTGTCGTACGTTATTGTGCTGTTTTAGTGTGGCATGTTACCATTTGGATGTTGACGTACGGTATTGTATCGTTTTGGTGTGGTATGATACCGTACGGATATTGTCGTACGATATTGTACCGCTTTTATGTGGAATGCCCCCACATGGATGTTGTCGTACGGTATTGTACCATTTTGGTGAGGTATGGTTTCGCATTGATGTTGGCGTACGATTATGCACCGTTTTGGGTTGGGGTGGTACCGTATGGATATTGTACCATTTTGGTGTAGTATGGTACCGTGTCAAAGTTGTTGTACGGTATTGTACCGTTTTGGTGTGGAATCGTTCCGTATGAATGTTTTTGTATGGTATTCTACCGTTTTGGTGAGGTATGATACCGTATGCATGTTGTCGTACGGTATTTTACCGTTTTGGATTGGTATGAGATCGTATGGATGTTATGGTACGGTATTGTGCAGTTTTGGGGTGGCATGGTACCATTTGTATGCTGTCGTATGGTATTGTATCGTTTTGGTATGGAATCTTATCGTATGGATGTTTTTGAACGGTATTGTACCGTTTTGGTGTGGTATGATATTGTATGGATGTTGTCGTACGGTATTGTGCTGTTTTAGTGTGGCATGGTTCCATTTGGATGTTGACGTACGATATTGTTTCGTTTTGGTGTGGTTTGATACCGGACGGATATTATCGTACGATATTGTACAGTTTTTGTGTGGTATGCCTACATATGGATGTAGTCGTACGGTATTGTACCTTTTTGGTGAGATATGGTTCCGCATAGATGTTGGCGTACGATATTGCACCGTTTTGGGTCGGGGTGGTACCGTATGCATATTGTGCCATTTTGGTGTCGCATGGTACCGTGTTGATGTTGTCCTGGTATGGTACCGTTTTGGTGTAGAATCATACCGTATGGATGTTTTTGTACGATATTTGTACCGTGTGGATGTTGTCGTACGGTATTGTATCGTTTTGGGTTGGTATGGTACCGTATGGATGTTGTCGTACGGTATTTTGCCGTTTTGGGGTGGTATGATACCGTATGAATATTGTTATACAGTATTGTGCCGTTTTGGTGTGGTGTGCCTCCGAATGGATGTTGTCGTACGGTATTTTATCGTTTTGGTGTGGTACGGTTCCGTATGGAAGTTTGTGTACGATATGGCATCGTTTTGGGTTGGAGTGTTACAGTATGGATTTTGTCGTAAGGTATTGTATCGTTTTGGTGTGGAAATTGTACGGTAAAAAGGTTGTCGTACGGTATTGTATCATTTTAGTGTTGTAAGGCACCTTATGTATGTTGTCGTGCGGTATTTTACGGTTTTGGTGTGGTATGGTTCACTATGGATGTTGTCGTACGATATTGTACCGTTTTGGTGGAAAATGGTACGGTAAAGAGGTTGTCGTATGGTATTGTACCATTTTGGTGTGGTACGGCACCCTATGTATGTTGTCGTACGGAATTGTACCGTTTTGGCTGTAAATGGTACGGTAAAGATGTTGTCGTACGGTATTGTACCGTTTTGGTGTGGTATGGGACCCTATGTATGTTGTCGTACGGTATTGTACCATTTTGGTTTGGTATAGTACCCGATGGATGTTGTCGTGCGGTATTGTACCGTTTTGTTTTAGTATGGTACCCTATTCACGTTGTCGTACGGTATTGTACTATTTTGGTGGGGAATGGTACGGTAAAGAGGTTGTCATATGGTATTGTACCGTTTTGGTGTGGTACGGCACCCTACGTATGTTGTCGGACGGTGTTGTACCATTTTGGTGTGGTATGGTACCGTATGGATGTTGTCGTACGGTATTGTACCGTTTTGGTGGGAAATGGTACGGTAAAGAGGTTGTCGTATGGTATTGTACCGTTTTGGTGTGGTACGGCGCCCAATGTATGTTGTCGTACGGCATTGTACCATTTTAGTGTGGTATGGTTCCCTATGGATGTTGTCGTACGGAATTGTACCGTTTTTGTGGGAAATGGTACGATAAAGAGGTTGTCGTACGGTACTGTGCCGTTTTGGTGTGGTACGGCACCCTACGTATCTTGTCGTACGGTATTGTACCGTTTTGGTGTGGTATGGTTCCCTATGGATGTTGTCGTACGGTATTGTACCGTTTTGTTGTGGTATGGTTCACTATTGTTGTTGTCGTACTGTATTGTACCGTTTTGGTGTGGTATGGAATCCTATAGATGTTGTCGTACGGTATTGTACCGTTTTGTTTTGGTATGGTTCCCTATGGATGTTGTCGTACGGAATTGTACCGTTTTTGTGGGAAATGGTACGGGAAAGAGGTTGTCGTACGGTATTGTACCGTTTTGGTTTGGTATGGTTCCCTATGGATGTTGTCGTACGGTATTGTACTGTTTTGTTGTGGTATGGTACACTATGGATGCTGTCGTATTGTATTGTTCCGTTTTGGAGTGGTATGGTATCCTATAGATGTTGTCGTACGGTATTGTACCGTATTGTTTTGGTATGGTACCCTATTGACGTTGTCGTACGGTATTGTACTATTTTGGAGGGGAACGGTACGGCAAAGAGGTTGTCGGACGGTATTGTACCGTTTTGGTGTGGTATGGTATCCTATGAATGTTGTCGTACGGTATTGTACCGTTTTGGAGAGGTACGGTAACCTATATATGTTGTCGTACGGTATTGTACCGTTTTGGTGTGGTATGGTACCCTATGGATGTTGTCGTACGATATTGTACTATTATGGTATGGTATGGTACCATATGGATGTTGTCGTACGGTATTGTACCGTTTTGGTGTGGTATGGTACCCTATGGATGTTGTCGTACGGTATAGTACCGCTTTGGTCAGAAATGGTACGGTAAAGAGGTGGTCGTACGGTATTGTACCGTTTTGGTGTGGTACGGCCCCCTATGTATGTTGTCGTACATTATTGTACTTTTTTGGTGTTGTATCGTACCCTATTGATGTTGTCATACGGTATTGGACCGTTTTGGTGGGAAATGATACGGTAAAGAGGTTGTCGTACGGTATTGTATCGTTTTGTTGTTGTACGGCACCTTATGTATGTTGTCGTGCGGTATTGTACCGTTTTGGTGTGGTATGGTTACCTATGGATGTTGTCGTACGGTATTATACCGTTTTGGTGGGAAATGGTACGGGAAAGAGGTTGTCGTACGGTATTGTATCGTTTTGGTGTGGTACGGCACCCTATGTATGTTGTCGTACGGTATTGTGCTGTTTTGGTGTGGTATGGTACCTTATGCATGTTGTCGTACGGTATTGGACCGTTTTGGTGTGGTACGGCACCCTACGTATGTTGTCGTACGGTATTGTACCGTTTTGGTATCGTATGGTTCCCTATGGATGTAGTCGTACGGTATTGTACCGTTTTCTTGTGGTATGGTACACTATGGATGTTGTCGTGCTGTATTGTACCGTTTTGGTGTCGTACGGTATCCTATAGATGTTGTCGTACGGTATTGTACTATTTTGGTGGGGAACGGTACGGTAAAGAGGTTGTCGGACGGTATTGTACCGTTTTGGTGTGGAACGGTATCCTATGTATGTTGTCATACGGTATTGTACCGTTTTCGTGTGGTATGGTTCCCCATGGATGTTGTCGTACGGTACTGTACCGTTTTTGTGGGAAATGGTACGGTAAAGAGGTTGTCGTAAGGAATTGTCCCGTTTTGGTGTGGTACGGTACCCTATGTATGTTGTCGTACGGTATTGTACCGTTTTCGTGTGGTATGGTTCCCCATGGATGTTGTCGTACGGTATTGTACCGTTTTGGTGTGGTACGGTAACCTATGTCTGTTGTCGTACGGTATTGTACCATTTTGGTGTGATATGGCACCATATGTATGTTGTCGTACGGTATTGTACTGTTTTGGTGTGGTAGGGTACCCTATGGACTTTGTCGTACGGTATTGGACTGTTTTGCTTTGAAATGGTACGGTAAAGTGGTTGTCGTATGGTATTGTACCGTTTTGGTGTGGTATGGTACCTTATGCATGTTGTCATACGGTATTGTACCGTTTTGGTGGGAAATTGTACGGTAAAGAGGTTGTCGTACGGTATTGTTTCGTTTTGGTGTTGTACGGCACCTTATATATGTTGTCGTGCGGTATTGTACCGTTTTGGTGTGGTATGGTTCACTATGGATGTTGTCGTACGATATTATACCGTTTTGGTGGGAAATGGTATGGTAAAGAGGTTGTCGTATGGTATTATACCATTTTGCTGTGGTACGGCAGCCTATGTATGTTGTCGTACGGAATTGTACCATTTTGGTGTGGTATGGTTCCATATGGATGTTGTCGTACGGAATTGTATCGTTTTGGCGGGAATTGGTACGGTAAAGAGGTTGTCGTACGGTATTGTACCGTTTTGGTGTGGTATGGGACCCTATGTATGTTGTTATATGGTATTGTACCGTTTTGGTGTGGTATGGTTCCCTATGGATGTTGTTATACGGTGTTGTACCATTTTTTTGTGGTATGGTTCCCTACGGATGTTGTCGTACTGTATTATACCATTTTGGTGTGGTATGGTACCCTATGGATATTGTCGTACGGTATTGTACCGTTTTGTTTTGGTATTGTTCCCGATTGACGTTGTCGTACGGTATTGTACTATTTTGGTAGGGAATGGTACGGTAAATACGTCGTCGTACCGTATTGTACCGTTTTGGCGAGTTATGGTTCCCTATGGATGTTGTCGTATGGTATTGTACCGTTTTGTGTTGGTATGGTACCCTATGGATGTTGTCGTACGGTATTGTACCGTTTTGTTTTGGTATGGTAGTCTATTGACGTTGTCGTACGGTATTGTACTATTTTTGTGGGGAATGGTACGGTAAAGAGGTCGTCGTACGGTATTGTACCTTTTTGGTGTGGTACGGTACCCTACTTATGTTGTCGTACGGTAGTGTACCGTTTTGATGTGGTATGGTACCGTATGGATGTTGTCGTACGG
>BPLS01027971.1:0-12342 GCA_019656275.1 Rhododendron kiyosumense
GGCATTGTGCTTGGTTGGTTGGGTAGAAGGGTCATTTGACCTTTTCCATTAAGTGGCTTACGTGTCATGAGGGAGTGAAGGGAATATAAGGTGTTTTCTGAAGTTGGGTGGGAGGTTTACGTCAGATGTTTTCTAAGCTCTTACATGATTTTGTTCTCTGAGTTCTAGCAATTGCATCTTTACGGAGCTTCGCCGTCCGACAACGCTGGGGTTGTCGCCATCGTCTTCACGGAGCTTCGCCGTCCGACAATGCTGTGGTTGTTCCGTTTATAACAAGTAATGCTTAGCTCAGGCCAATTTGGGGAAAAGCCCCAATGGAAGAACTACCAGAAGTCGCCATGATTTCCCCTGCCTTTTTTGTATGCCATTCGTTGTGCATGTGTGCTTTTGCCCCTTTGTTCCTAAATTCTGTACCTAATTTCGCTTGCATGTGTGCTTTTGTCCTTTTTTCCCCAAATTATGTACCTAATTTGGCTTGCATGTTTGATTTTGGCCCTTTTATGCAGCTGAGTTCACTTCTATTCCTGGCTTTCTTCCGTTCACTTGAATCTTCCCATGCCATGTCTGGCCCTTGATCGATGTAAGTGAGATGATGAGGTTCAGATGGCCATAGATCAGTAAATATCCACCTTACTCGGACAAGTTTGTCAATTTCGATTTCATATTTGTTGATTAAATCTATATGTGCATGTATGGTGTTGTTCTAAGAATAGATGGATGTATGCAAACTGTTGATTTTGATTAAAAAGCAATGGAATTTCTACCGTTATTTTACATTAGCTTTGGAGGTTCTGGTTCCTCTCAATTCGATTTGAAGTGCTTTGAGGCATCATCTTATATATTTTAGCTGTGATTTCCTTGTATATGTTAGTTGATATTTGAGTCTAAAATTAATTTCCTGTTCTTGCGGCTACTTTTCATTTCTGATTAACAGGTAAAGTTTTGGGCTATTGAAGTCGTTGATAGAGGATCATGGCAAAAAAGAAGAAGGCAATTAATTCCCAGAAGGTAGGCTTGCCTTATTAGTTCTTTCTTCTTTTGTATGTTTGTTGGTTTTTTTGTTTAGGACTGTTTAATCATGTTTGGTGGTTGGAACAAGATACTTTTGGAACTCATGCATATCTGAACTCATTTTTAGGCAAATTGCACACATCTCTTCAGTTTTAGTCGTATCATTCATTATTGAGGATTGTCCCAGTAGATAATTTTGTCAATAGCTCCAAATTTTGACAGCTTTTATATCCCATGGCTCCTACTTTATACTTAGTAGGATGAATTCGGGTCTATGCATATAACTGCCAGCTTGGAAAGATGGTATATGCTCTTGCTGAAATTAATGTAAATCTTGCGGATTGAAATTGGAAACCTATCCCAAAAGACGTAATGTTCTATTAATCTAGCATATGTTGCTGTTTGGAATCAAATTCCCAACGTTCTTTGTCCATGTTTGTTCAGATTTTTAGGCCAAGTTCTGGCGTTGTGTTCGTTAATCCATAATCATGAGGAAGTTTGCATGTTTGAACAAATAAGGAAGCAGACTCGAAGGACAATTAATTACAATGGGTCAGGTATTATTTTTCCTTGGAGGGTGGCAAACAATGCACTATATAGCCAGCCTTTATGAATCTCACCGCTTATTGTCAACATTTTTGCTACCCCATTAAGTTCTGCTGATCCAAGGGCGGAAGTAGCCTTGGGCTCCCATAGGCTATAGCCCATGTCAATCACAAAAACCCAAAAAAAAAAAAATTATATGTAAAATTCTTGTTCAAATAATTTTAGTCAAATCGGCCATCATCTCATTCAGCCCAACCCACTATCCAAATGATTTCAATTGGCAGTACCTCGAATTGAGAGGCTTTAGATCAATAAATATTTTCTTATTATGCAGAGCACTGCCTGGTGTATTAGGTTTGTAATTCTGTTATTAAATATAGAGTACCGACTAGTGTGTTTAGATTTGCTTTTATGTTGTTAAATACAAAGCATTGGTTGTTTTACTAATTTAGTTTATTCAAAATACTGACTGATGTACTTAAATTGGTTTAAAATGTTGGTTCTTTCAATCCTACTCTTTTTGGTTTAAATTATAATGGAACCAAAAAAAAAATGTGGAACATTTTTTAATATTGTGCATGTTAAAGACACCATTGCAGTTAACTTTTAAGAAATAAATATCCGATGTCATCACTCATTACAATTTGGACATTCACAATATGCGAGGTCAATGATATGACGGTGCTAGCAATATCTGCGGTATTGTTATACGCACTATTTTGCCCCACCGAATTTTTTTTGGGTTAGCCCAGGGCAGAACCAATTCCTGGTTCCGCCCTTGTGCTGATCTTCGGAGAATGTAATCTAATAAAAATTGTGCAGCAGGTCAACTTTTTGAATCTCACGTTAGGTTCTAAAATCTAGAGAGTTTAACCTAACCCTTATGCTATGAGCTTTGCATTGACATTTTACTCTTAATGCTACGAGCCCTGCATGAATTTGGGACGTGTCTCATGATGAGAGACTGATTTTATTTGTTAAGATTGTCGATCGGTTTTATTTTAAAGTTTGCTTCAAATTTGATCTTCCTTAATTTCTTCTTGACTCTAGGAGTGGATTATCATTAGTGGTGGCCTGTGTGAATTGATCAGCTTGGAATTGAAATGAGTATTAACACACTCAGTGCGTCTTTCAATTGCATCAACTATTTTCATAATGTTGCAGTCCGTTTTGAAGTCTGACCACATTATATGGTTGTAACCACCCTAGGTGTGACAGAAGAAGATGTGACGCTTCACATGTTGGGGCTACTTCAGTTTGGCTGTGCTTCTCGCCGTTGTTAGGAGGTTAGTGTTGCGATTCGTTGTTTTCCCGCTTTACTTCATGCTTATTTTTCCGGTGTTCTGGTTTTGGGGGTTTTATTGAAACCGCTTTGTTGCTATGTTCGATTTGTGTGTGTTGATTCAGTCAGGGATAGTATTTTTAGTTTTGATGGTTTTCCCCATTCTTCATTCGTGTTGCATGTATGGTTTTGTGGCATTATGGTGGCTTCGCTAGCTTCGTAGATATAGGGTTTTCACGATTTCTTGTGTTTATGTTCCATCATACCTATGGATTGAAATTACGCAAATGATTTCTTCAAATGGTTTGATGGTCTAGCCGGTTATTGCTACATCCCAATAGTGTTAACTGCTTTTTGAATTTAAAAATCCTTTCAAAAGCTGAACAAATGAGCATTCTGAAGAAAAAAGATGGTGGTGCTCTTTTATTCGCATATGCTGGCTTAGGCTTTGTGTTTGTTTTTTCAATGTGTGAATGAATTGAAATTGTACGTGCCACTGTCCAAAAGTTCGTTATTATCTTATGCATTTCAGTTTAGTGCAGGAAAAACTGATCGAAGAGCCTGGTTTAGCTAATGTTGACACTACGCAAGCTGCAGGTTCTTCCGTTGATGCTTGTATTCCTGAATATCCAAGCAAAAGTATTAACAGATAGATAGCTTTGGTCTCAACACTTGCAGCAGTGGGACTGTTCTTATCAACACGGCTAAATTTAGGTGTTTTTTGAAGGACCGGCTGCTGTGGCATTACCATATGAAGAGGTTTGCTTGTTATCCACTTTGTTGCTCAATTTATGCTGTGTTTGATTCCTTGATGTATTATACTTTTTTCTTTTTTTTTATCATATGTATGATACTTGAATGTGTGTTTGGTACATTGGATGAGCATTATTGAGGTGGTAGATGGAAATTCTTTATGTCTTTGAACTTTGATATTTCACTTTATTATTCTATTTTTTTACACAAAAATCAAAGTTAACTTCTGCTATGAGCAACTACATCCAGAATATTAACAACAAACAGAAAAAGATCTCCACAACGGGCATGACGGACGTGCTTTGCACGTCGCCATGCATCTAGTTGTTTTTAAACAAAACTCTCTCGCCCTCCGCGGAAAACCAAAACAGTCGATCAGCCCTTTCTTTCGTTTGTAAAAACCAAAAAAAAACTCTTTCATAGGAGGGGTAATTCCCTATGGTTGCACAACCCCTTTTATACTTATATTTTCTGTTGACCGAAAATCATTTAATGATGCAAGAATGGAAAGCAAATTTTCCGACAGAATATTTTGGAGCGATTTTAGGAAAGGCAAATGAGTAATCTTTTTATACTCTTGCCAAGAAAAACTGGTGATGATATGTATATATATGGAAAACAAAATTTCGGCCAATTTTATAGAAAAGACAATTGTGCAAAAATAAAATTTCTACTCTTGAAAATAATATGCATGATATGATGTGTAATGTTTTTACCTCTCACGCGGTCAACTTGGCGCAGATAATGGGAGAAGCATCGAGTGAGAAACTACCCCATAAGAACCTATCCATTACAATCAAATGGAGACGCTATAACAAAGACACCAATGGAGGTTTTGAACAACCTCGGAAAGTGCGAAAATATCTAACATAGACCAAGAGTCCATGTGACATATGGGTTCTTCAAGATTATCCCTTGGGATCTGTAGGCCTTATCCCTTCATGTGGGATAAGGCATTGGTTGTTTTGGGAGCCCTTTTGACTACATGAGTTTCCTTCGTAGAGTACTTCATAGTAGTTGGTTTCAGGTAGTTAGTTTGTCATTCCCTTGGTGATCCAGCTCCTAGGCTGAGCTGGTTGTCATGTTTGCTGAGCTCATCTCATGGGCTAAGCTTGATGTTCTTATGAGCTGCGCTCATGAGCTTACCTCTCTCTTGGGCCGGTTAGTTGGGTCTAATCCCTATGGGCTAGATTTCATGTTTACTGGGCCATCTAGCTTGAGCCCTCCGGCCTGTGCCGAGCTAACCTTGGGAGGTTATTCTATCCCTATCATTAGGCTTAGATACTTTTTGCGAGTCATATCCAATGGACACTGTCCAGCTGTTGCAATCATATATGGTGGACGTATGATTTCATGTTGCATACGTTGCAATCATATATAGTGGACGTATGATTTCATGTTGCATACGTTTAAACGAGCAAAAGATAAGGAAAAGACAAATTTGAGTGGACATCAATTGAATGGAGGTCTTCTTCGTCTGCTCTTGTATGGATTAGTATGTAAAGGAGTTTTTGGAGGATCAGATGGCTCTCTACTTGACTCGGGGAACGGTTATGATTCAGCGGACCATCAGCCATAGCAAAATAGACGTGGCCTTTAGCCTCTTCGAAAAGGAAAATGCTTCAGACACAAATGTGGTAGAGAATATTGCTTTAAACTTATGAAGCTCAAATACTTGTAGTGCGAGTCATATATGCATACCTGAAACCAGTACTATACGGATACTTACGAATGTATTCCAAATGAAAAATAATTTTCTTTACATTTTAACGTATGGGATAATATAATCTACATTTTTTTGAAGTTGTGTTTTTTCAATAGTTGAGCATTTAATGTCTTGAAGTCTTCTTTGAAATAAATTCTAGCAGTAAACTCGAGCAACATAGAGCATTGAGTTTTTGAACTCCCGTCAATTGTGTGATATTGGAGAACTATGTATGGGTGGGCTTTGTTAAGTTAGCATAAATACTGCTATTTTCGCTCAACGAAAACAATTTGAAGCATTGTTATAAAAGCTCAATTTGAGATATTTTTTAGTAGAATACTTTCTAACTATCGGTGCTTTATTTGTCTTATATCGCTTGTTAAAATAATTTCCGCTGTCGATTTAATTGATTTCAAATTGCATTTCAAATACAATGGGCCTTCAATGACACAACTAATTGAGTATGTATAAATAGAAAGTAAGTTGAAAAAATCACTGGGAAAAAGTACAGTGAGTTTGGTGAAAAGAAACTCCTAGCTAGATTGATCTTTATTGGTCGGGTCAATTTGCAATAATTTTGAAAAAGAGAAAGTGATTGGCATTTGATTCCTGTGCTAGCTGTCTCAATAATTTAGGTACTAGCTGTTGTTTTGACAGTGTCATAGTGTCAGGTGACAATTGTTTGTCCTCAAATTGGTTGCTGTAAAGAAACTTAGCAAACTGTGTAATTCGTACATTTTGTCGGATAAAGATTTTTTCAAAAACATCCAAAACCTTGAGAGAAGTATTGGGCAATTTACCCAAAAAAAAAAAAAAAAGTATTGGGCAATTAATGGCACCGGGATCAAGTGATCCCACTTGCCCCATAATCATTAATCCCTCAGCTCTTGTGAGTGGGAATGGAGAAGAGGGGAGAGAGAGAGAGAGAGAGAGAGGCGGAGGTAATTTATTGATTTATGGTTCAACCATTAGACCCCTTGATTAGAGCTTCGGAAGGGGATATCAATAAATAAAAAATTATGTAACTATTTAACAAAATGGAGATTGTTGTTTTTTTATCCCCCAATAATGGTTGGTTGTTTATATGGAGCTGGTGGCGTAAATCTCTCAATTTTGCGAAGCACATATTTCAGTAAACCAGAGTTTAGTTTTCTTCCATTAGGATGTAGGGTACTACTGAGATTCCCTTGGCAAAATTTTTTTAACAATTTTTTTTATTAATCTTTAAAATTATTACAAAGGCCAAAGAAAATAAGGATTAGACGACATCATGTCTCTAAACCATTAAGAACAATCCTATGCCAATCCAAGATTGACAAGATGCCAATCATAAAAACACTCATTAGAACAAGTTTTTTTTTTTGATTGGCAAAAGATAAATTTTATTAAAAACGGGGAAAGGGGAAGGAGATCCAACAAATTGTTAGATAATACACCATAAGGATAAAGCCTAAAACACCGAAAGGTCTATCAGGGTCCACAACAGATAATATAATAAAGTTCAACCCAACACCCAAATTAAACAAAGAAAGCCCAAAACTCAAATCTAACCCAAGCTTGGACCGGCCCACCCAAACCATACCACAAAACCCTAACTACATCGGCAACCACCGCCGTACAAACCACCGAAGTCTAGCCTTACCATTAAGCCAAGCCGGCCTGTCCCAGATGTAGAGACTGGCGGCGGGAACTAGCCTACGACAGTGAAAACCAAGGCGATCAAGGCCCAAGGGCCAACCACCACCACCATCAGCCAAAACACCAAACAACCCCTGCAACAAAACAATATTCATCAGCGAGATCACCACCCCAGAACGACGAAATGCCAACCGCACGCCTGATTGAGAGCTCAAAAGGCCGCCGACCGAACTTTGGCGCACAAAAGACGACCAAAACATCACAACCATAGGAGTCACATCCATCCCACCACCACCGGACTAGATCATCATAGATCAAAACCGCCATCTTCACCGATCATTTTTGGGAATAAAGGAGAACTTGCAAAACAAAGTTAGAACAAACATCTACGCTACAGAATAGAACACCTCCCTACCACCACCCAACACCCACACAAACCAGATCCAAAACCAACACCACCAAACCAGCCACAAGATCGATGAGGAAACGGCGAGTCTACAAACATCGCTGCGCTGATCGCCACCTTCCCCAAACTTCCACAACCATCCGGCCGAAAAGAAATAGAGTCATTAGGCAAACCCACGTCCGTCTAGCAACTGTAATGAGGTGGGGTCCGATCTACTCCAACACCTCTGGCCACCATTGGACCCAAGCCGATAGGATGGTGAACGGCAGGTGCCAGAGCGGCGACCAAGAGAGTGAGCTAGAGAAGACTGAAATGACAATTAGGAAGATTTGAGGAAAATTGAATTCTGAGAGAGAGAGAGAGAGAGAGAGAGAGAGAGAGAGGGGAAAGGAGGAGGAGGAAATCGGACCCGGGGGAGGAGGGAAGTAGGGCACCTCCCCCCAGGCGGCGGCGGCTGAGGAAGATGTTGGGTGGAGGAGTATTGATCACACACTTATAATGTATGAAACTCACAAGAGAATTGCACAAACACACTCACGATATATTGATTTCATTCAATCTGAAATACAAGGAGGAAACTCTACTTCTCTCTTATTCACTTCTATTCCACTCATACTTTTACAATCAGATTACAATCTAATTTATAGGCAAATCAAACAGACAAATAGATAATCTTACAATAAATGCAAAGATCACAAATTGAAATACGGAAGCTTAAATTCAATACTCACGTTTTTGTTCTTGCTCTTCTTGCAGGCTTATCTGACTTTCATTCTTCACCAACTTACCCTAGGCTATCATAGCCTCCAAAACAATAGTTCCACACGTTTTTTTTTAAATCAAGCTTACTGTTTATTTCAACATCCCCCTTAAGCTTGATTCTCAGAGATTCTTCATTCCAAGCATTGTCTTCATTTTTACGAAAGCTTCATGTTTGAGGGGCTTTGTAAAGATATCAGCTGCTTGATCATATGTCCTGCAAGAAACTAACTCGACTTCTTTTGCTTTTACATGCTCTCTGATAAAGTGGTAGCGAGTATCGATGTGCTTGCTTCTTTCGTGATGAGTCGGGTTCTTTGCAAGCGCAACTGCAGAGCGGTTGTCAACGTAGATCGCTGTGGGCAATTTTTGCAGAAAGCCCAAGTACTTCAGCACATTCCTTAACCATATAGCATGATAGACAGCTGAGTTGGCAGCAACATACTCAGCTTCACAAGATGACAACGTCACAATCACTTGCTTCTTGGATGTCCAAGTGAAGGCAGTATTTCCAATGAAGAAAACGAACCTTGTTGTGCTCTTCCTTTCATCCAAGTCTCTTCCCCAATCGCTATCTGAATAGCCGGAAAGATTTAGGTCACCACCTGACTGATAGAACAGTCCATCACTATGAGTCCCTTTGATGTAGCGGAGAATTCGCTTTGCTGCGAACAAATGTGACTGATCTGGCGTCTCCATGTATCGGCTGACTAGCCCAACACCATAAAGTATGTCTGGCCTAGTACAGGTCAGATATCGCAAACTTCCAACCAAGCTTTTGAAATAGGTTGGATCAACATTTCCAGTATCACTTTTCTTCAGTTCCAGTCCACTGTCGACTGGAGTCGTCACTGGATTGCACGTCTCCATCCCGTACTTCTTTAGTATCTCCGTGGCATACTTGCTTTGAGAGATAAAAATTCCTTCTTCACTTTGCGTCACTTCAATGCCTAGGAAGTGAGCCATAAGTCCGATGTCCGTCATTTCGAACTCTTGAAACATCGTCTTCTTGAATGCTTCAAACATGGCTAGATTGTTGCCTGTAAAAATCAAATCATCAACGTAGAGGCATACATACAGCTGGCTTCCATCAGTCTCCTTCTTCATATAGAGTGCATGTTCGTAAGGGCATTTCTCGAATCCATTCTCCTGGAAGTACTTGTCAATTCTAGTATTCCATGCACGAGGCGCTTGCTTCAGCCCGTATAGCGCCTTCGTCAATTTGTACACTTTGTCTTCACGACCTTTCTTCACATATCCAAGTGGCTGCTCAATATAGATTTCTTCTTCTAGAAATCCATTCAAGAATGCTGTCTTGACATCCAACTGGTAGATCTTCCATCTCTTCTGAGCAGCTAATGCGATCATTAGCCTAATCGTTTCCATTCTGGCAACAGAGGCAAACACTTCACCATAGTCTATGCCCTCTCTCTGTTTATAGCCTTTCGCTACAAGTCTTGCCTTGTATCTCTGAACCTCTCCTTGAGCGTTCTTCTTAGCTTTGTAGATCCACTTTACTCCAATTGCCTTGTGACCTTTTGGGAGGCTAGTCAGCTCCCAAGTCTTATTCTTCTCTATGGACTGAATCTCTTCATCCATAGCCTTCCTCCATTTGTCTTCTCCGTTAGCTTCCTCAAAACTAACTGGATCACAACTGATTTGCAGACAGAACATGGTAAAATCTGCATCCATCTGATCTGTATTCTGATACAGATCATTCAAGTTTCGAATTCCTCTAGGCCTCATGTCTAAAATTTCTCGTTCAACCAGTAAGGATGGTTCACCTCGTTGTGGTGAAGGGAAACCACGATAAGATGCTGGCTGATCTTCTGGTCTCTCAGGTACATATCTGGTTTGTACCCGTTCTTCATCTTCAAGTATTAGCTCCATATTCCTAGTAGCTTCTGTTTGATCCCAGCTCCAGGATTCATTTTCCTCGAAAATGACATCTCTGCTGAAAATCACCTTCTGAGTGATGGGATTATACAACCTGTATCCCATTGTTCTGTCACCATATCCAACAAGGATACACTTAACTCCTTTGTCTTCGAGTTCAGTTCTGTTTGCCTCTGGAACTTTGGCATAGGCAATACAACCAAACACTCTGAGATGACCCACACCTGGCTTGTGAGTGGACCATGCTTCTTGTGGTGTCTTCGACTACACATTCTTCGTAGGACACCTGTTCAGTAGATAGATTGCACACTGAACTGCTTCGGCCCAAAATCTCTTGGTCATGTCTTTATCTTTCAACATGCTTCTAGCCGTGTTGAGAATGGTGCGATTCTTTCTCTCAGCTACACCGTTTAGCTGAGGAGTATAGGCAGGTGTGCACTGGTGTCTGATTCCTTGTTGCCTAAGGAATTCCTCGAACTGATCTCCAGTGTATTCTCCTCCTTGGTCTGACCGCAACGTCTTGATGTGGTAGCCGCTTCCTTTCTCAACAAGAGCTTTGAACTCTTTGAATTTTTCAAATACTTCTGACTTCAATTTCAGAAAGTATACCCACGTCTTTCTGCTATAGTCGTCGATGAACGTGAGGAAGTATTTGTTCTGACCATTTGAGATTGGTTTCAATGGACCACAGACATCTGTGTGTACTAGCTCGAGCAGCATGGATGCTCTCCAATCAACTTGCTTTCTAAAGTTGTTGCGATGTTGTTTGCCAAGAATGCAGCTTTCGCATACCTCATTTGGACGTTGAATATGAGGTAAGCCCTTGACCATCTTCTTATTTGCCAACAGCTTCAAGCTTTCAAAGTTAAGGTGCCCATATCTGAGATGCCATATCCAATCTTTGTCGTTGATAATAGCATTGAGGCACTTTGGCGTGTCATGAAGAACAGTTAGCGGAAACATCCTGTTCTTTGCCATTTGTACTCGAGTAATCAGCTTCCCCCAAGCATCTACAATCGTCAGTTGCATATCCTTTAGGCTAATTTGATAGCCTTTTTCCAGCAGCTGGCCAAGACTAAGAATATTAGTCTTCATATCTGGAACATAGTAGACATTGGAGATGACTGCATGATATCCATTCTTCCTTTTGATTATAATATCACCTCTCCCTCGAACTAGTACTTTAGAGAGGTCACCAAAAGAAATATCTCCTTGAACCTTTTCATCAAGTTTAGTAAAAAGCTGCCTTGAGCCGGTCATATGATTACTGGCTCCAGAATCAAGAAACCATGTACCTTGATCCTGCTCGGTAGGATTGTGTGCCATGAGACTCATTGAATCTCCTCCTGCTGGCTCCTTGTCTGCAAAGTTGGCTGTTTCACAGACTTGATCTGATACTGGTCTTCCCCGGCACTCGTTGCTATAGTGGCCATACTTTCCGCAATTGTAACATTGAACGTAACTTTTATCAACGTTTGAATGGTTGTTGTAACCGCCTCTTCTGCCTTGTCCTCCTCCTCTTGGATTATGACCTTGTTGTCCTCGACCACCTCCTCTTGGAGCATAGTTTTGTTGTCCTCGACCACCTCCTCTTGGAGCATAGTTTTGATTCCCTCCTCTGGAGAATCCTCTGCCACCTCTGCCTCTGGAATTTGAATTTCCAGAGCCTCTTCCATGGGAACCATAGCCTCGTCCCCTCTGAGATGTCCCCCTTTGCTCGTACCTTCCTTCACTGAGAGATAACTTCGTTTGTAAAGCTTGTTCCGAGGTTCTATCATCGTCTCTGTGCAATTTCTGTTCGTGGGCTTGCAGCGAACCCACGAGCTCTTCAATAGACATTGTTGAAACATCTTTGAGTTCTTCCAACGTAACAACAATGAAGTCGAATTTGCGATCTAATGAACACAATATCTTTTCTATAACTCTCGTGTCAGTGAGAGCTTCACCATTTCTCCTCATTTGGTTTACAACCACCATAATCCGAGCATAATACTCAGAAATAGATTCTGAGGATTTCATTTGTAAATACTCGAATTCACCTCGTAGAGTTTGGAGGCGAATCCTCTTTACTTTGTCAGCACCTCTGTAAGTCTTCTGCAGCATCTCCCAAATTTCTTTGGAAGTTTTGGCGGAAGCGATGATCTCGAATGCGGCTTCGTCAAGTCCTTGGTAGATAATGGACCTGGCTTTGCAATCCTTCTTTCGCTCGGCACGAAGTGTAGTCTTCTGATCCTCCTTTAAAGCTGTTTCAGCTTCTTTTGAGACGGGTTCATCATAACCTTCTTCTACCATCTCCATGACATCTTGAGCACCGAGTAGTGCTCTCATTTGGATGGACCAATTATC
>BPLS01027975.1:376-12525 GCA_019656275.1 Rhododendron kiyosumense
GGTCAAAGAAAAACCATGCCGAAACAAGAAAATAAGGATCAATGGTAATTATGAGGCGTCTTTAATTTATCTTAAGAGCCCGCTTGTTTAACCAGATTAATATTGAATATATGGATATAGAGTTTCCTAAGATATATCACCCCATCTGATTAATGGTGACTAGAGTAATATATAAAATTAATGTCCGTATGATATATATATTGTATATATTTCACACTTGTATATCGTGACTAGATTTGTATATCTCGACTCTTCAAAATAGGAGATAAAGTTCCCGCATGCATCAAGAACATGACAATAATCAGCAAAATGACGAGCCCAAATGGCTTAAGACCCAATGGGCCTTTACAAGCCTCCCATTTGGAATGGGCCAAATTATGAAACAGAATTTCTTTTTAGTAAAAATGGACCTATATTAATAATTATGTTATGATACATATAGGGAGTACTTTTTTTTTTTGGCCAATCGATAGGATACGATACATATACTTATTCTGGCCATTTTGTTTGGTAACTAGAGCACTCGTATCATGTAGTGGAAAACGTTGGGGAACTTCAGAATGGTTTACTGTTGCCGGTAGTCAAATATTAACGAGACGTGTTGCTATTTCATGATTAAACTTCTATTGATTTTCCCTACAGCAAAAAAAAAAAATTTAAAAACTCCTAGTGATTTGTTTTGTGCAAATATGTGTTAGACGGTTGGAAATGATCGCTAAATTGACGGACAGGTACCCTTCCAAATATCTTAGTGGTGGACAAAAATTAAACTTTTGACCCTAGGCGAACTTAGTCATTCACCCAACCAATTGGACTAGCTTGCAAGTTCGATACTCAAGGGTTTTGCTTGGGCTTCTTCACAAAAAGGGAAAAAAGGAAGTAGGGGCCTTTTTTTTAATCATGCCTTGGGGGACAAAAGGTTTATTTTCCCTAATTCCCTCACTTTTCTGATTTTACAAAGAAACGAGAAATAGAAAAAGAATATAGGCTCCGTTTGTTTGGACGTAAAATTTTTTTTGGTAAAATATTTTACCTATTTTCTGGTATTTGGTCTTGTAAAAAATAAGGAAAATATTTTCTATATAAAACATTTTTCTTCAATTGGATAAAAATGACTTATCCTTAAATCTTCCGTAAGTTATTTTTCGCAATGACTCTCACTTGCTCAATTTCCTTGATCGTCAGTCCTGACCCACGTTCAATTCCAATAATCTCACATCTCTCCACTGTTTAAACTCCCCATCTCTCTCTACACTATTTTGTTGATTTCTGAAAATATTTTCAAGTGCCAGCCAAACACTGAAAAATAAAATTTTGAAGTTTATTCTCTGAAAAAACACTTTACATGAAATACATTTTACATCGAAACAAACGGAGCCTAAAAGAAGAAAGTTGTAACTTGTAACTTTACAATCTGTAGGTTGTTTGAAGGTATTCATCTTTCTGAAGCATAAAGTTTGTGGGTTTAGCTGTTCAGTAAGAGCTAGCCTTTTTCATCCCAGGCATTTTCTTTTTCTTTTCTTTTCTTTTTCATTTTCTGAAAATGAAGCTAAATCAATTGAGTCTGTTTACTTGACTGGATTAGCAATGAGAGAATATATAGTTCATATGCTAAATAACTTCTCACTTCAGTAAACCCATGTTTTTTCGTCATTCATGTGATGCCTTTTACTTATGCACTCAACAATCTTTCTACCTGTGCATAACACGAGTTGATTGCTAGTTTCATAGTATAAATATATACAGTGCATCTTGACGCATTTTTAGATAATTAATATACAGTCACAAGAAACAAGATTCTCTCATGTGCTCCTCATATAGTACAAATAATTAAAATGGGACCTTATTACGCAACGGTTTGAGCCATTTATTAAAGAGTCCCTGATGTATTTATGTGTAGAAACTGTTTACTACTAACTTCTTGGGAAAAGAAGGGTGTGAGGGTGGTGGTGTTGGGAGGGTAGAAATCAAAACTAGCAGTATAATTTCACTTTTCAATACTTAATTCGGAAGAAAATGCATCTGTTTGCGTTAATTGTTGCTTTCATCATTGTTCACACAATTATTACTCCGTACTACTTTATTAGTACCCTTTATTCATCCGAGACAATTCACTATGCAAATAATGATATCAATGATGAAAACTCCTTATTTCGATAAAACAAATTGGACATATTTTTGTAGTATGTGACTGTTGTCAATAATTCACAAGCGACAATCAACCAAAATAAAAGCATTTGATTGATTGGGGTTTTTCGCAGAACACTCAATGAAGATTGATTTTTTCAACACTTGATTTTATCGTCGGCACCATCTTCTTTCTTCTTCTTTTTTGTCCTCGTGCATGCGAAACAACTATTCTACATGTGTGATGTGTACCTTTTCACACATGAAATGATGCTTCTGCAATAAGTACAAGTAATTGATATCAAAAGAACATAATAGAGTCCTAATAAAGTGCCAAATGTGATTAGCAAGAACCAAAATTGGTAGCCAAATAGTAGTGGAAATTTGGCTGCGCAGCAC
Source organism: Rhododendron kiyosumense (assembly GCA_019656275.1). Lineage (NCBI taxonomy): Eukaryota > Viridiplantae > Streptophyta > Magnoliopsida > Ericales > Ericaceae > Rhododendron > Rhododendron kiyosumense. The sequence continues at coordinate 2,903 of BPLS01027975.1, forward strand.
ACTCTCACACACAAAACACACACTCTCTCTCCACCCTAAAACCCAACCCACCTGGAAGTACAATCGTCTCACTTCCAAATCATCAAACCCTAGATTCCCTCCATAATTTCCCCCCTCTCTCAAAAAAAATAAAATAAATAAAAAACCCCAAAAAACGCAACCACAATTTTCCTTCCAAAACAAACACGCCCTTCTATGGATCACACTCACCAGACCTCAAAACCCTAACGAAACTCCCACTGTCCCACCACCCCCACTGACTGACCGAGTAATGGACCACCGCCGTGCGCCCCGTACCGTGATCGACCCAAAAGTCCGCCACGTGGGGTTCTTCGCCCCGGCCGGGCCCAGCAGTCCGCTCGGCCGGTCCCCCTCCTCCCGTCCTCAAGTCACCGACCTCTCCCCCTCCGGCAACTCCCTCTCTCCTGTCATGATTCCTCCTCCCCGTCTGGTCCAGTTCCCTGCGTTTCCCCTCTCCCCATTCCGCCGGCCCTCAGCCGCGGGCGAGTCGATTCCCGTCGGGAGCTACAATCCGTCGGAATTCGCCTCGCCCACGGCTTCGTTCGGGGAGTTTTCGGAGGATGGAGCCTCCTCGCCGTGCCGGGCACGCCGGAGTAATAGCGGTAAATTTGCTTCCTCTCTGCCTAGCGGTGGGATCAAGTTTGCGGCGGGAAAACAGAGTAATTTACCGGCGAGTAGTTTGACCACGGTGTCTGTGGTCAATATGCCTCCTGGTGTTTCTGGTGAGAAACTGCTTCTCACTTACATTTATGTTTATGTATTTATGTGTGTAAGTATTTTGATGAGTATTTATGCGTGTAAGTATTTTGATGAGTAAGCATGCATTGATACGAAATACCACAGAAAAGAGTCAAAAGACCCAAGTCACAATACGCAGGCACAGGGCAAGGATTATGTGACTAAGCCAAAAGAAAAGGCAGTGTCTAATCAAAAGAGGTGAACAATGAAATTTAGGTTAGAAATAAGATCTCCTAGAGGAAAAGAGAATTTTGAGTTCAATCTTGTGCACCAAAAATGAAAAGCCATGCAAAACCAATGCAGAAAATTCGGAACGGTAATTTTGAGTTAAATCTTAAGATAGCTGAATTGGATTCCTATAGAATGTGCAACTTATGATATAGAAAGGGGCTATAAACCAGGGCAGTTTCTTCCTCTTCCTCATCCGCTTCCATCCATGACCTCAGCTTTCTAACTACTGGCTAACATAAGCAAGGCATACCAAAAGGACCCAGAACATGTTTAAAGAGAGATTCCAAAGTTCTCGAGCCAACTCACAAGGATGGAGCAAGTGTTCCACAGTCTCTTCCTTGAAGCAGCAAATAGAATGTCTGTTTGCCGTTTTAAATCCTTTCTTCATTCAATTATCTCCGTCAAAATTGGATCTAAGGTTGCAGTCCACACACACAGAAAGTCACATTAGTAGGCACCCCTGACTTCCAAATGATCTGCTAACAGATAATTTATCTCTGACCCTCACGCAGTTGTAGATTAATGTGTTAGACCCATTTGTATCTGCATTGATGGGTTGTATGTACGTATATGGTGTGTGGGTACTTGTCGTGTTGTGTGTATGCTGGATATTATTTTTAAGAGTGACTATTGTAATTGATACTATGAAGGAAATGGCTAATACTTGAACGGATACGAACCTTTCTAGTTTTGGACTTGTTGAAGGAGATGATTCTTATGATGGAATGTAGCTACTGGAGCATTGATTTATATAGTCTGATTCTACCACTAGTTTTATGAAGAATGAAAATGGTCCATATTAAGTATGCTGCTTTTTTCCCTTTTTGTTCTCCACCTCCCAACTCAGCACGGGCTTTTTTTGTTTTGCTAAAAGAAAGAAGCTAAAGGGTGGAGTCTTGAATCTCCCATTATGCTATCCGTAAAACAGAAGTATGGGATATGCTCATCTGTTTATGAAAACATGACATTGTCAATTGAAATGGTTTGATTCGTTCGAGCCTTGAGGAGTTTGTTATAAATGAGAGATATGAAGGAACGGTAATAGAACCTGCAGACTCTCCCAAAATGTAAGCACTGTGTTTCTTATTGTGGGCTTAAGGACGACGTAATCATAAAAAACAGTAGGGGAACTGCTAAGAATGACCTAACAATATGGGAAGTTGACTAGTCATCACATTGAATCTCAATCCACAAAAAGGAATCCCTTGATATCTAATATCCAATCTACTTGTTACCTACTCTTAGGATTTGGGACACTGATAATTGATAACACATCGGACTCATCGTAGAGTTTCTTTTGGTTCTCATGCTTCAGAGTCTATTAAATATATGATGTCTCAAAGCAGAGAACTGACAGTGAAAACCTAAAAGAAGTCAAACGCCTATTTACAACTAAACATACTCATACTCAACTTTGTTCTTTCGCTGAGAGTAGCTTTATTCAAATTTTGTAGTCTTGATTTGATCTTTTCCGATTGAATGCAGCTTTCCCTGACAAAAAAGATTCGAAAGCTTCATTTGCAGAAAAAGATGGAGGACCATCACTTGAAATGCAAAATGAAGGATCTGCTACTTCAAAGCCTCTGAAAGAAAAACCCTCCAAGGCTGAAAGACGTGCCCTTCAAGAGGCTCAGCGAGCTGCAAAAGCTGCTGCGAAAGGTGCCTTTGTTTTCTTTTGTTCTACATAATTATTCTGATTGTCGGCCTTTTGTATTGTTTTTCTGCTTCCATACTTTAGCCTTCATTTGAATATTGAGATTTCTTTCAAGTTCCTCAAGTAGTTGGGACAATTTATATTTTTGGTCTGATCTACCGCAGGGTCCCAAAAGGGAAAGTAGCAGAAACCAGAACTCCCTTCCTTCCCACTATGATCCCCATATGTCTCCTCAATAACTTTAAGAACGGATAGTCTGGGTATGACTTACTAACTAGGGCCAGAATGAGAAAAGTAGCAGAAATTTTTTGATTCCCGAGATGCTGTCAGTGGGATGACAAATGAGCATTTAGTCTCTTACCATGTTTAAGTTCTAAAGAATCTAAACATACTTTCAGACGTGCTTGAATTCAGATAAACCAAGTTTCCTTTAGCACTTTGGATACAACTGTCATTATCTGTCGTCTTCACTTAATATAGCACCTATATCACCGGTTGATGAATTGTATTAACCCTTTGTCATGTTTGATTTGGAAAAATATGTTTGTCCAGGTGAAGGAAGTAAGGCACCTGTGGCTGCTTCTGGGGCAGTGACCTCTGTAAATGTAAAACCAGCTAAAGCTGCAAAAGCTCCGCAAAAGAGTGATGTTTCCTCTGTTGCAGCTCCTGAGAAAAAAGGTGGTGATCGTCCACTAGACAAAGACAGGAAGAAAGATGTTCCCCAGCCACGGATGCAATTTGATGATAAGACCCGTGTTGAGAAAGCCAAAAAACGGGCAGTTGTAAAACAAACTGAAGTTAGAAACAGAGTTGAACTGTTTAGGCATTTACCTCAATACGAACACGGGACAAGGCTCCCTGAGCTGGAGTCAAAGTTCTTTCAACTTGATCCAGTCCATCCTGCCATTTACAAGGTATTTCATAGCAGTAAAATTGTTTACCATCGCATATATCTACTGAAGCTTTATGGTGACTGAATACTTAAATCACAATCACTTATTGCTCGAATTGTGCATTGTTTGGCTTCCAAAATATCATCGATGAGTTTATTCCATCTTGAACCGGATTTGGAACTGAGGTTCTTTCAGTGACCAATTAGTGTATGAAGCTTAGGACCTTAGATCTAGATTAGGAACTGTGAATAAATTTGTGTATTTTTACATGCTTCATTCTGACTATGACTATTAATTTGTTATCAGGTTGGTTTAAGGTATTTAGCTGGAGACATATCTGGGGGCAATGCTCGTTGTATTGCAATGCTTCAAGCATTTCAAGAGTCGATTAAAGACTACTCAACGCCACCTGAAAAGGCTCTTGTTAGAGACTTAACTGCAAAGATTAACTGTTACATTTCATTTCTCATTGAATGCAGGCCCCTTTCAATCAGCATGGGAAATGCTATTAGGTTTCTTAAGACTAGAGTTGTCAAGTTACCTTTGAGTCTTTCTGAATCTGAAGCAAAATCAAGTCTCGTGTCAGATATCGATCGTTTTATAAGTGAGAAAATAATACTGGCAGATAGGGTGATAGTCAGGCATGCAGTAACGAAAATCAGAGATGGGGATGTCCTTCTCACATATGGCTCATCCTCAGCTGTTGAAATGATACTATTGCATGCCCACGAGCTTGGTAAACAGTTCAGAATTGTGATTGTTGATTCCCGTCCAAAGCTTGAAGGGCAACTATTACTTCGTCGGTTGATAGGAAAGGGCCTTTGCTGCACATATACTCATATAAATGCTGTTTCTTTTATGATGCATGAAGTCACTCGAGTTTTTTTAGGGGCTTCGTCAATTTTGTCCAACGGAACAGTATATTCAAGGGTTGGAACTGCATGTGTTGCTATGGTTGCTCACGAATTCCATGTTCCAGTCTTGGTATGTTGTGAAGCATATAAATTTCATGAGAGGGTGCAACTCGATTCAATTTGCTCTAATGAACTTGGTATGAATTCTTTCATTAGTTGACGGTGAGGAAAATTTCCTCATGTTACTACTTATGCGTTGTTTTCCCATCCTTAAAACGATTCTGTTTGTTTGTTGCAGGCGATCCAGATACCATTTCAAAGGTTCCTGGTAGAAAGGAAATAAACTATTTGGATGATTGGGCTAATAGTGAAAATCTACAGCTTCTTAATCTGATGTAAGCAGTATAAAATGATTAATATACTAATATGCAACAACAGATAAGGCAGTCTCACATTTTGTCTTTTCATCATGACAGTTATGATGCAACTCCTTCAGATTATGTCTCAATGATTATCTCTGATTATGGCATGGTAAGTGTGACTGGTTTTCAAAGTGGCTGTTGCTTAATAATATTTTGTGTTAAGTTTTATTTTATCAGATTTGACCAACAAGAATGCATGAAACCATTGAATTTTATGGAGTGGTTTGTGGTCCCACCTAGCCTAGAACCTTGTAACTGTAGCTTGTGTTCCTGTTAAAGATTGTCATTGGGACATTGATATAAGGGTATTAAGAACAAAGATCTGCCGTAACCTAAATTATGCTGGTCCGTTGATATGGAATCAAGGAGGAGTATCAGGTTGGGTGTGTCTCGGCCTTGGATCTCCCTATCTAGGGATATGTATCCTGATCTTTATATTCATTATAAGTTTATGTACGTTTGGGATGTGTGAAGGGGTCGTAGGGAACATGAGGATTTCTACCTTCCATCCGCGGGAGAGAAACTAGAACTTCTTATTTGCTATTAAGCATGAGCTCTTCTTCTTTAATTACTGTAACAAATTATAGGGGTTGCACACATATATAACCACATTCTTGTCATATGTAATTGACACAAACACATTGGGGGAATAAAAAACTCAATCTATCACTGGTTATGCATATGTGGTTCTCTTTTATGGAGGGAGAAGAATTCTCTCCTGTGTTGTTTTCTTTCCTACTTATTTGGGGAAGGGGAAGGGTTGATGTTTGTATTATTATTCTGGGTTAAGTGGGTTCTGCGCGCTATACTTCTTGCGGACTTGGTTTTTTTTTTTTTTTATCTTCTTTCAAGTTCACTTCCTGTTCCAGGTTATCTCATTCGTACACAGCTATCGCAGGACCAGGTTGTCTCTTCTCCGGGAGGAACTCTTTTAGATCCAAAATGCCCTCCTTGGGATAAGTCATTTGGAATTAGTATCCCGGTTTAAATTGCCCACCTAATCGTATCGCTAGTCAAACATGGTCGTTATGTATTTGCTTATCAACTTGATATGTGTGTCTTGTTTTTGTGGTTCATACAGGTTCCGCCAACTAGTGTTCCCGTCATTGTTCGAGAATACCGGAGGGAACACTTGTGGGTATAGAGTTCAGTAAGCAGTCATGGAGGTTTCTCAAATTTTGTGTTTGTGCTTGAACCAAATTCGCATTGGGAGATGAGAGCATGGTGTGATGAAATATACTGACCGCAAGCTCACTGTTTTCCTTCTGTGGGCCATCTGGAATAAACTCTATTTGCCTCAGCCAATTATCCGTGATTTATGATTTTTGTTCTTTACCTGACTCAGTGAAGAGCGCGATTTTCACGCCTCTCCGGGTGGGTGCATTTTCAATGTTGTGATGAGCCTTTTTTAACCCTTATGGGTGTGAGACAACGGATTTATTGAATTGATGCGACAATTTCCGATGGTTCATGAGTTCTTAGTTTGGATATCATGAATGATTGGCATCTTTATTTTTATTTTTTTAAGGATGCATTTTTTGAACTGAGAAACTCATATACTTGATTCTGGTTTGAGTGGTTTGAGTCGATGGAAAATTATTCATTGAAGGGTTTGCCATGTCGCTAACTTCAGGCTCAGAATTGTTGTATGTAAGTTAGTCCGGACATCTAGTTAGTGAAAAAAATGCTCCTCCTATCTCACAAGTTTTTGAGTTCCACTTCCAGGTGTCTGGACCTCACGGTTCACACAGTTTTGTTAGAGGGAGGAGCATTGTTTGTGGAGCACACAAGAATCTCTCCTAGAACTGGGCCAAATGTAGACAAAAAGAACTTAGAGTTCGGATTCGTTTTATCTTGAAGGAGGATTTGCTATAACCCAACGCACACCTTCTTGTGGGAGCAAATATTGACTTTAGGACATCATTTTCTTAACATGACTCAAATGGTTTCTTTTGTTTCCAGATTTTGAAGAGACAATCTCTTCACTTTCATTATTTTGAAGACCGAATTTCCAACAATCACAGAATGGATCTAAGATTTGTGGAGAGGGACATGCAAAGGGAAAAGAAAAACAGAGGAAAGAGAGAAAGATGGCTTTACAAGCCCCTTTCTTACTTTTTTCCCCACTATAAATCTCAGATCCAAACAGAGTTTTGTGTTTTATATGGGGACTTTGAATGTGAATGATGAGATGACCCTTTGGAAAAAGATTAACCAGGGGAGGTTGGCTTTAGGTCATCTTACCCATGCATCTTTGGGCTTTGTTTGGATCTCTCTACAATGGAGTATTATCTTATCACATCACACCTACGGTATTTCATCATATCTACCTCAAAACCGAAACTAAAGTTCCATTGCGTGCGGATGGTATTAAGAGTATGTTTAGCCCCAATGAGTTAGTACGAGAACTCGAACCTGAATCTCATCCGACGAGACGTTGAGTTTCCACCATTGAACCAATCCCTCTTGAATAATGGCTTTGGGTCGTGGACTTTCTCTTTTTTAGCACACGTGATACGAGAATATCTCTATAATAGGCAAATAGTTATAGAACCTTTAGACCGAAATTTCGTCAAAAGACAAATATAGAAAGGCGAATGGACACATATAAAACATATGGTCCGTTACGGGAGAATACAGCATAGGCCCAGGGGGTCATGTGCCCTTGAAATTTTATCCCCTTTATCCCCTACACCTCTTTTTTGGGGGTACACTTGCTTAAAAAAGTTAAAGAAATTGAAAATTTTGGGCATAGGACTTATACCTATTTCCATCCAAATAAATGAACCCTTGAATAATTAAATGCTTGTTTTAGGGCAAATAAATGAACCCTTGAATAATTAAATGCTTGTTTTAGGGAGGCAAATAGCAAATTGCTAGTACTTTGTTTGACATGTTTAGTCCATCCAACTTATTTTCTAGCTTTTCAAAACAAAAGTCGAACAATGAATTACAAAATCGCAAGAATGATCATTAGTTGATTGTAAAGAGGTGCCCCTCTGAATAAAATTCCTGGGTCCGCCATTGGGTTTGTTAGACTAAAAATATTAGCTCTTATAACGTTGTATGTCTCGCAGGATAAAGGATTATACCTATTTGAGCATGTTAATTTAATCCAATTCACAAATATTATAACAAAACACCAAATATTTGTTCAATTTAAATAAAGAGTCATTCTACAAATATAAGAAAATGAGCAACATGTGCAAAACATGTCAACGTGGCATTTCTCTGTTGGTAATTAAACATTGTTAGTAATCAATCTAATGACCAATAAAACGGTGCCATAGAAAAAAAAAATTTATAACATGCAGTAGGATGTCCAGATTGCGCCCACCTTTACTAATTCCGGGGTCCTAAAGTTAACGACCATACAAACCCTCCAGTAATCTTAAAATTTGGAATGTTTGAACTCTGCAAGATTCGAGCATGCACCATATTGACATGTTGCAGACAATCTTGTGTTTTTCTGAACTTTCTCTTAAATATATAACTCAACCAAACGAGCTAATATTAGCTCTTATAACGTTGTATGTCTCGCAGGATTATACCTATTTGAGCATGTTAATTTAATCCAATTCACAAATCTCTATTATAAAATAGGAGGGTGTGGGGACAAGTTGTTGGAATGGTTGAGATTGAATTGATCCAATGGATGAGGTGAGATTTCCCTTTTATTAAATTGTCCAGCCTCTTTCATTTAATTACAAAATTGCCACAGATCAAAACTACACCCATTTTCAAATTTGAAACCCTACTACAGAAACATTCTCTCTCATCTTCTCTCTCTCTCTCTCTCTCTCTCTCTCTCTCTCTCAACACTCTCATTGGTGTCACCGGCAAAATCCACTGGCGTCGGTCCTTAAGTCTGGGCTAAAAGCTGCGTTTTGAAGGTAATTTGAGGAAATCAGACCTTCAAACCATTTTTTGATTCTATCGTGCATACTCAGTTGAACCATTTACTTTACTACCTCACTCTTTTTCCCCTTTATATTTTTCTAGGTATTGCTCTCTTTCTTTTCATTTGTTGGGTGTCTTGATGGTGATTCTAAAATCCAAAATCCAAATCGACCCAGTAGATGTTTTCACCTTTTACAATATGGAGACTTTTCTGTGTTGTAGTTGTAATTCCAAAATTGCCTATTTAAAACGTAAAAAATAAGTTGGTGTGACGGAGCTTTTTTGTGGTGATGCAAAGAGGTAGGAGGCGGGACTCCGTGCCGAAAACCCCTGTAACTATGTGTAGAGGGGTTTTGTGCGGAGGGTTTTTTTTAACGATTTTGCTATGCATATTCATTAGAAGCTAAATTATTCATTAGATTGCATAGTGGATGGATTTGTTTGCTTTCACTTCGTCATCTTTTTGTATTAGATTCTTTTTGTATATTAGGAAAATTTTACAATCTCCTGTGCACTTCCTCAATTGTTAGGCTTTGTATTCCAGTGAAAACTCTTTTTATCCTAACTATTTCTTTGTGTACCAGTTAAATTTTCAACAATTTTAGTCACTATCAAAATTCAAAGGGTAATTTCAATTCTAATCGGGGTGGGTAGTGCCGTAGGCACGGGTAAATACTAGTCTATATTATAAAACAGAAGGGTGTTGGGACAAATTGTTAGAATGGTTGAAATTGAATTGATCCAATGGATGGGGTGAGATTTCCCTTTTATTAAATTATCCAGTCACTTTCATTCAATTACAAAATTGTCACCGATCAAAATTACACCCACTTTCAAATTTGAAACCCTACTGTATAAGCACTCTCTCTCTCTCTCTCTCTCTCTCTCTCTCTCTCTCTCTCTCTCTCTC
>BPLS01027977.1:0-12801 GCA_019656275.1 Rhododendron kiyosumense
GATCCCATACCTAACAATATCTTCTACCTCAATGTCATAATCTTCTTGAAATAAGGAACAGAGCAAAAAGCATCTCCTGGCTTCCTCACTTTCCAAGTTATTGTAACTCCACTCAAGAAGTCTAAACACGTTTTCCTCTACTCCCCTTATGTTTTTGCCAATGGACTTGCGTAGTTGTGCAAGAGCAGAACGCCAAGAAGCCTCGCCTTTTCCATTGAGTGCCCTTCCAACTGTAAGAATAGCAATCGGTAGGCCTCTGCATTCATTTGCAACTTCTCTTTTGATGGACTGGTAATTAGTGTCGTCTTCTTGAATTCCGGCAATCTCTTTGAAAAGATTCCATGCTTCTTCTTTATGCAAGATTTGAACTGGAATTTTTTTTTTGAGCTCCCATATCGTTGCAAACCTCTTCACTTCTGGAAGTCACCAAAATTTTGCAACCTTCATGGTCATCTCCGAATGGAATTCCAATAGCATTTAGTTCAACTCTCTTCCAAACATCATCCAATATGACGAGAATTCTGGCTTTTTGTTTGAGTTTGTGACGCAACTCATCCGCCCTTCCAGAATCACTCTCTTGCACCAATTTGAAACCCAACATATCTGCGATTTCAACTTGAATCTTCCTCGCCTCAAGATTTTGCGAAACTGTCGCCATCGCAACGTCATCGAACAATTTCTCTTCCTTTGCTTTCTTGGCAACTTGTTTTGCCATTGTTGTCTTACCAACACCTCCCATCCCACATATCCCGATCATATTACTGGCGCCATCTTCCTTGAGCGCCTCCATGACTTCCTTCAGGATCAAACTCCTTGATTCGAAATATTTAATACCGTCAATGGGTCTAGATTCTATCCCGGGTGTAGGTGCGGGGTACGACACTTGGTCTCGGGTAAATTTACCATCTCCGTGCTGCTTAGCCACTTCTTCTGCCATCTTTTTTGCTTTCCGACTGATTGAGTGGCGTGACTTCAGGTTTGGACACCACCCATTCAGACACTCTTTGTTTGGTTGACGTTCATCGAGAATGCGATTGGCCTCACTGCTCCGTCCAACTACTCTTGCCATCGACCCCTCAACTTCAGGTGCACTAACTTCTGCCTTCCGTTTTGCCTCGTTAACCAATAGTTGCACTGAGTCCCTTCTCTCTTCTAGCATATTAACGTGATATCTTAGGCTTTCAAGGTTGGTGTTGTAGTAAATCAGATAACCAAACTGACGACTGATTGGGTCAATCAGACATTCTGCTATCTTCCCTCCAATGGAAAGAACACAATCGAGAGCGATTTCTCACCCCTCTCTCTTTGTGCCTGTGTAATACCGGAAGAAGACAGCACAAGGCTTGTCTACAAAACGGAAACGAATAAAGTGAGCTTTGGAAAATGAGAACAAAGCGCAGAGAATACTGTTTTGGTAATTGTACAAGACAATTAGGAATGAAGAAGTAGCACAGGACAAGAATACAACCCAAACTTTGAAATCAAAAGGGAATACAAAGGAGAAGCAACCAAATAAGTAATTTAAAACCCAAGAGAGGATGTAGGCTCGTTTGGTTTGCTTTGATGTAAAATATTCCTCTCTTGGGTTTTAAATTAAAACATTTTTCAAAGTAAAACATTTTCCATCACATGCACACAATTTTTCCCTCCCAATGTTTCGGTAAGTTCTTTTACGGCAATGGACCGGAGTCTTCTCAGTTTCTCCAAATCCCAACAAGAAAGGAGAGAGGGGTTCAATTTCCAATTGCTTGTGGACTGTTCTAACTTCTAATACACCAAATTTCTCTATCACTCTATCTCTCTCTCCACTATCTCCGCTATTTTATCAGTTTCTAAAAATATTTTTCATGTGCCAACTAAACACCAAAATATAATAGTTCAAAATTTATTTTCTGAAAAGATATTTTACATCGAAAAAAAGTCGCAGAGTGATTTCCTTTTCCTTTTTCCTTTGCGGTGTAAAAAACAGCTGAACAGATAGTTAAGTTCCGTTTTTTTTTCTTCTCCTTACAACACAATTGAGGAAGTGGGGATTTTGGGCAATGAGGAAACAATTAAATTAAAGACTTTTGCAAATGTACCTTTGTGTTGATGAGCAGGGTGAATTTGAAGACCAAAGCTATTCACTCAACAATCTCCCAGTGAAACCTTTGAATCGATATTATCAAACCAATGAATCGATCATGGGTTTGAGAAGATATCAGTGGAGAGCAGGAAAAGCACAATCAAGTAATATCCGGGGAATGAGAATGGTTCAACAATCTCTGGGTTCAATAATGGCCTTACAATAGTTATCCACTTCACTTCACCTACTGGCTCCCATATTTACTTTAGTAATGTTGACTTTGGGTTTTTTTCTTTTTCAAAAAAAAAAAACTACATTACACCGAATATACATTCGAATTGTGTGAGATTCATCTAGGGATCCCATACAAATAATCGAAATCGTTCATTTTATATAAACATTTTTTTAAGAGTCTTCGTAAAAACGCAGCTCATCCAAATAACAATAACGTATGGCTTGATCAATTTTGGTCTCTGAATTTGTCAGGACAAAAATTAAATGAATCAATCAAATCCTTACCAATATTTGAATGAGCTGAATATTTGTACAGAGCCTTGATTTTACTATATGTTAAGCAAATTAAACGGCTCGAGTTATAAGTGTGAAATCCCAAAATTAATATCATGAAATCTGGCGTATATTTGATATATCATAGTTGGGCTCATCTAATATCTGAGACTGTAGTTTATTTATGAGAATGGTTTGTCTTTTTCCTATCGTGCTAACTTTCCCTGTTGAAAACAACCATAGCCTTCCAATAATTTCCCACCTAACTTCACATTCCACATTTTAATGATCTAAAATAAAGTTGGCGGGCTTTGTTTGGTTGAGAGTTTAGTTTAGTTTTAGTAGTAGGTAGAGAGAGAAATATGGTAATGATTGAAGAAAGGGATAATGATTAGAAAGAGATGAGAAAGTAATAATTGAAAAAATAAGGTAATAATTGAAGAAAGAAGTAGGGTAATGATTGAAAAACAAAACTAAAACTAAAATGAAATGGCAATCAAATACTACCTTTGTTTTCCTTTTCGATCCTTTTAGGGAAAATGACTGATCAGTGGAGAAGACCGGGTCATATCCCAAATAGATAGTATTCACTCTTGAAATCATCCCTCCCATGACAACAGCGAAAATATTCACCAAGTCATGGTATGCCTGCTTGAAATGACAATTATATCCTACTTTATATATCTCTTAAAAGTTTTAACCCCTCATTTCCCCCCAAATCTCCCATCGTTCTCAGGGTAGCTAACTCCCCCCAACTCCCCCCACCCCGCAATCTGTTCAACTACAACCCTCGTGTTTTATCTCTCACACACACACACACAAATACTCCGCATTGAACACATTCCACAGACAATCCTCTTTTTGTAGCACTGTTTTTGTTTCCAATTCAAAAATGGATTTTGAAGCTAGGGACCCATGAAGCTATGTTTTGTTTGCACTCCTATGTTTCCCTTGTTTCTGTTTGACCTTATTTAGCAGATAATGAAAACAAAATGTGTTGAACCATTTAACCCTAGTTTTTGGTTGTTTGACACAAGATTTGGCTCACATTGAATGGGCATGTGTGTGGTTTTACCTAAAATACTCTAAATTGGTATAGAGATGGCTCACATTGACGCTATATTTTGTGGTTGACTGTTTGATCTGTTCATTACTTGTCTTGGTTTTTACAGAACTTGTAATTAGTCCATATAAATATGTCACTTGCCACTGCTGTCCTGTTAGAATTTTGATTAACTTTGGCCCTTTTTTGGCCAAAACATTATTGTGTTTTTAAATAGCGAACATAGTTTTCCTGTCTACAATGCATTGATTATGTTGTCACATTGAACCGACCATTAATATGGGAAAATGTCCAGTCGCCACATATGACTTGGTCTGGCTCAATAAAAGTGATGGTTTTTTTCAATATAATATAAAGTCGGTTTCATCTTTTGACTTGGCCGTTTTTGGCCCAAAGAAAGTTGAGGTTGATTGAGAGATGACAGAAAGTTGAGGTTGATTGAGAGATGACATTCATTAAACCATATATGACTTGGTCTTTTTAAAAAACGTAATGGTCTTTTTCAATATAACATAAAGTCTTTTTCATCTTTTGACGTGCCCTTACTTTGCCCAAAGAAGGTTGGTTGAGTTTGAATGAGAGATGGCATTCATTGAACCACATATGGCTTAGTCTTGCTCAATGAACGTGATGGTCTTTTTCAATATAATAAAAAGTCTATTTCATCTTTTGACTTGCTCAATGAATGTGAGGGTTTTGGGGCTTCTGATTACAAACGGTGCCATTTTATATTCAGGGGCAAAATTGTCCACACTGTTCACCGGTGTCATGCTCACCATGTATTCGTGATTAGAAGAAAAGCTACCATGTATTTGTACTTTGAAAACTGCATACCATCAAAGTGGTGATTAAGGGTTGCCTGCTCCTCTATACAATGATTTTTCCTTCCTTTTACAGGGGAGCAATTTTGAATCATCATGCTCTTTGCACTAACTTTTTACCACGTATTGAGAGAAATGTGGCAATTAAAGGAATCCTATCTATTTTATTATTATTATATTATTTATAATATTTTTATTTATTATTTTTATTATTATGTATTTTGTATCAATATTATAAACAGTATTGGTAAATTTATTACATGTGCTAAACACTTGGCTTAATCTTGTCATTTGCAAGTTGAAATGACATATGGCATGCTCATACACATTTGAAAGTTGAAAAGAAGTTATTTAGGACAAGTGAAAGCAAAATAGTATTAGAAGAAGATGAAAAGTAGTTAATGAAAGTTATTTCCTACACTTTTTGTTTACTAAATAGTCTCAGGCTTATTGTAAGGCTCTCCAACAAATCAAAAAACCTATCTTTATTTGTCTTATTAACCCAACTTTTGGGTTATAATTAGAAGTAGGAGTAACTTAGAATCCTATTTATTGATTTCATTCTTCAACATTGGTGTTTGCCTTGCATCATCGATTTACTTTTATGTGTCGATATATCTTTGACGATTAATGAAATTATCTTTCGTTAGTCTTTCTATTATTCTTCTTACCATCGATTTCACATTTGACTCGCTTGCCACTACGTGTCACACCCCCAAACGAGAAGTGACCGGCCATGAATCACAAGACCAAAGCTCGTAGAACATGCAGCCTAAAAAGAAATTTTATAAAAACTCCCACGCAAGGATCCACCAATCAGTCAACCATTTTTTTTTATTTATTCAGAATATCCCCAACCAATAAATTCCATAAAAAGAATGGGACACTAACATCCCATGAACCAAATAAAATCCAGCGATCCACAGTAATAAAAGAATCCAGATGTCTGACAAAATGTTTCAATGCGGAAGCAATTAATAAAATAAAAATATGATGAGACACCCTAAGGAGGTCAACAAACGGGATCCCCAAGATGCCGCCAGAGTCCTTTCCTAACTCTCCAACCGGCCTGAAAAAGAAGTTGGAATAAATCCGTCAGCTGACGAGCTCAGTGAGTAGCAAAGCAGTATATTAAATACAGTTTCAAAACAGGGATCAAAATAATTTACCATGTCAACATAACTTGGCATATGCGATGAACAATAAAATAATCCATTAATCCAATTAACGATTCATCCGATAAGTCTTAATGGGGTTTTCAATCCAATCTCCAACAACAATGGGGAACCACAACCAAAATCAATAGTACCAAATGACAGTGAATAAATATCTCAAAATTGGATCCAATATCAAAACTTAGAGTCACCACGAGTAGGCAGTCCGTAGAAATTTTCCCTAAGAATGATCCGGTCAATAACAACCGTTGAGCATTAGCGTCACCGGCCTAATCCGGATTCTTCCCTAATGGCCAGAGTCACCCGCATATAGAGGATTAATTTCCCTGGACTTCCAAAATATGTTCCCATCAATATCCACAAAGTTCTCACTGAAAGATTATTCGATCAACAAATGGTTTCACCAATCAGCATGCCAATTTCAAGAACCAAATAAAATAAATACATGTTCCCAATTTCAATCATTAATTTTCTAAAACAATAATTTGAGGGATACGGGGAAGTTCGCAAATATGTAACATGCTTAACCACTCACCTGGGCCAAAAAGTAATGCAACTTGTGAAATTATGCGGAAGCGTTCAAACTACTCCTAGAGGGGGGCTGAATAGGAGTTTTGATAAAAAAAAAAAAAGTCACCAATTTCTGATTTAAAAATTAATATAGATGAACGGATTGATTATCTCGATTAATCCAAACCAAAAATCAAGTAGTGCAGTAGAATAAAAATTGAGACAGGATACGCACGATTTACGTGAAAAAACTTAGGGTCCTAAATAACCCTAAGCCGAAACCACGGCCTAACACTACTGCTTTATTCTATTAATCAAAAAGAAGTACAGATTGCGAAATAGCTAGCAAAAACCTTACCCTAAGCCTTTACCTATTCTCGCCAATCTCCGCTGCTCCCAGAGCTTCTTCAAGATCCAATAGATGTACCACGGACTTCACGCCCGATCTCCAGATTCAACCGGCTCCGAATCAATCTCCAAAAGATTCGGCCACAGCAGCAAACGGCACAAAGAACGACGAACAATGAATGGATAAATGATATGATGTGTAACGTGATCTTGAAAAACCCAAGAACATTCAAGGAATTTTTTTTTGAACCGAGAACGTAATGGAAAAATAAATTTTTCTCCTTAAATCTCTCCTCGGGGAGGCAAGTATAATAGACAATGGAAACGGAATACGGGCTGCGTGGAAAAACCCCACAGCCGTGCCACCCTTTCTATCTTTTATGTATATCAAACAAAAACAGAAAAACCCTCGCCTCTGCCGACGAAAAAAAAACCCCAAGTCTTGTGCAACCCTTGTTTTCAATTAAGCAAAAAAAAACTCTCTCACTGGGTCAAAACCCCCCTATGGTAATCAACCCTTTTTATACTGCAATTTTCCCTTAAGACAAAGTTCTTCTAATTAAGCATCATATGGAAAGCAAAATTTCGGACTTTTACAAATAAAATTGATTTAGGATACACATTTATGGAAAACGAATTTTCAAGAGATTTTATAGGAAAGACAAATGTGTAGAAATAAGATTTCTATTCTCGGGAAAAAAATGCAAGATGTGTAGTGTAATACTTTTACCTCTCACGCAATTGGATCGATTTTGCCGCGGTCAATTTGACGCAGATAATAGGAGAAGTATTGAGCGAGAAACTACCTCCTAATTAACCTACCCATTACAATCAAATAGAATTGATATAACAAAGACACCAACAGAGGTTTTGAACAACCCCGGAAAGTGCCAAAATATCTAACTTGAATCACGCAAAACGATGCTAACCTAAACAAAATAATCATATACAACATTATCACCTACGATATCAACATATCTAACATGGGACTACCTAAAAAGAATGAAACTTAAACCAAAACCAGGTCACCAGCCCAACCATTTAACTCCAATTCCCATGAACCAGTAGATCACCCACGTGCATACAAACTGGTTCCCATCCAAAAAGCCATATAACCTAGGCTAGAATAATATTAATTAGGTTCTATATACTGTATACATTATAATAAGCAAAACAAAACCCACCATCACAACAACATCATATCCTTACTCTCTAGGCCATTCCCACCAAAATCTCCCTTCACCACACTCTCGCACAAACCGACACGGCACCCGTGTGATCACCTTCCCTCTCGCCTTGCCACAACCCAGCACATCCAATAATTTTACGAGAAGCAGAACCAGGTGTAGACTAAAACATACAAGTAGATTAGGAGGCAACCAAATCAATTTAAGGAGTAAATTACCTATTTTAGGGAAATCAAGAGCACCAATTGAAGAATTCTCGAACTCGAAGACCTTCAAAGTTGCCCCTTTTTTCTTTCCTCAGAAAAATACGTCCAACCTAATAGAAACCCTACTCAGATTATAACTATAGCCTTAGGTAGTTCCCACTAATAACAAACACCCACAATTATAGCCATCTAGTTTAACAAAATATCTAATATTCTAACTGAGGTAAAAACTAAATTACTACGGTTAATTAAGCTTATACCCTTGTAATTATAATTACGACAATTGTACCTATGGTGCACACGAAAATAATTAATTGGGACCCAACCATTACGTGCAATTAATAAATGGCAAAGTAATTTATTTATTAAATAAATAAAAATTCTAGGCCGTAACATCCTTCCCCTCTTAAAATAAATTTCGTCCTCGAAATTGCATACTAACCTCAAACATACAAATGGGTGTACTTCTCTTGCATCTCCTCATCATGCTCCCAAGTGGCTTATTCAACCGCATGATTGCAGAACAGTACTTTAACCTAGAATCGTTTTATTGCAAAGCACGTTTTTCTTCGTATCAAGAATCTCAATGGTTTGCTCATCATAGGTTATATCATCCCAAATATGAAATGACTAGTAATCAATAACATGAGACGGACTATGCCCATACCTCCTCAACATTGACATAAGAAAAACGTTATGAACTTTAGCTAAACTAGGCGGCAACGCCAACAATAGGCCACTTCACCAATCCTTTCCAAAACCTCTAACGTACGGCCCAAAATAGTGAGGACTCAACTTTTTCTTTTTGCCAAACCGAATAACATCTTTCTATGGGGAAACCTTAAGAAATACAATATCTCTAGTTACAAACTCCAAATCCCTCTAATGACTATTTGAATTAGCATCACTTACAATATGACCAGAAATTGAACTAGCCCAAATCTATCAAAGATGTTAATCAACCAACCCCATCAATCAAATTAAGACTACCAAAACTGTAAAAGAATGTCAAAATAATAGTCACTTGATTTCCATCATTTCAAAAATATTCATAGGGCCATCTAATTACTCCAAATTCCTCCTACGATTATCTGCATAACTTTTCTATCTATTCCAAGTGGTTACAAACCTTTCCCAAATAGTTTTTTTTTTGCATCCTCCAACAAGTCAAGTCCTAAAAGTCACATTTCTCCAACCTCAAACCAACAGATAAGGGACATACACTTCCGTCCATATAAAACCTCATATAGAACAATTCCCAAACTCGAATGATAACTGTTATTGAACGCAAATTCCGTTAACGGTGATTGATCATCCCATTTTCCTTCTAACCCTAAGGTACATGCGCTCAATAAATCCTCCAAAGTCTATATAGTCCTCTCACTTTGATCATCGTTAAGCAAAACTAAAAATAATATGCGAGTATCCATCACTATCTTTAAGTCGCCCAAATTTTAGATACAAAATGGGGACACGATCTGACACAATTGATTCAAGTGCACCATGGAGTCTAACAATCCCCTTAAAATACAATTGCACCAACGATCCAACTTATTCATCATGTTAATAGCAATAAAATGTACTGACTTAGTGAGCCAATCAACTCCGAACTCCAAACTCAACTTTCATGTAATAGTTATAATCTCTTAACAACTTCGTATCACTCACATCAAGATCAAAGAAATGTATGCAGTTATTTGAAACTCCAAAAAGAATCATGCCTCCATAAGATTGAACATCTCGATATCCAAGAACTCCAAAAATTTACCAACCATTCAATAGTTACTACCTCATTATGTCCAACATTACTACATCCAAGTGCATCTAATCTTGTTCCAAGTGGACCACCCATATGTAAAATCCGGCATCAATGGAGCAATTCAAACAAAAAGATTATTCTAACCAACATCATCATTTCTTCTAAAACGCCAAAATCTCAATGGTTCATCTCATTAATCTCTTCATTACACACCAACATAGTTTTCTAGAGGCAATCAAAGTATAGCACAAAACACTATCAAAATGTTCGAATAAGACCATCATAGCCAACCCTACCATAGTCTCCAAACTCCAAAATTAATATTTTAAACAATAGTGCATCCTCCTATCCTGTTGAACACCTAATAAAGCACCAATCACACGGTACCAAATCACATATGGAAATCCAATTCTTAGTTTTCCAAGACAAGCTGAGCGTACTCAATACACTCAAAATGACCAATCAATGAAATCTGTTTCAATAAACTTTTATGGCTATCACAAAAACTACTAACCCAAACAGACTAAATCTATAAACTGCCTACGTCATCGATCCCCAAAATCTTCTCTCTCCTTTTTTTTTTTATTACTAAAGTGATACGTCAAGGTTGAATGTTCCATTTCTAGCTATCAAATTTTCCTTTCCCATCCGACTCCATAATAGTCTATTAGTGTTCATGACGTATTACTACCATCCATAGCTACGAACCAACATGAATACTTATACAAAAATCTCTCTAATATAATACTCCCACTTCACCTAAAAGGAACTAACTTAAAACTAACAAATAAGATATTCTACCAACTAATCAATCATGGTCAGAATTAGTAGCTGAGAGAAGAGTAAAAATAAGCACAGTTCAAAACAATTAAGCCGAGCTCTAAGGATTGGTCATTAACAGTTACCTACTACAATTCGCTCACACACAAAAACTCAAAAGCCTACTAATGAACTCCTTAAACCTTTAAGCTTTGATTTATTACAGTACCACAAGTCATATGGCTCAATAGATCACCTCTTATTATGATTGGTTTTCTAATCAGCAGAACATCATACACCCATATCCTCCAAACAGTTTCATTGAAACGTTCTCAAATCAATCTTCAAGAGAGTCCAAACAAATTATCAAATCCAGATTAAAATTTTAGGAAACAAACAAGGCTCTTCACACCCTATTCCACATATTTAGCAATGGTGGCAAGACACGACTTATTCAATAAATGCAACCAGATCAGATCACCTCAAGTAAAGTTTAAGACAGGCAAACAATAATATTGCTGAAGAATAAATAAGATTTTACTCCACTGAATCATCCAAAAATTTCAAGGGCCATTATACGTGTATCCATAGCCTTTATCAATTACCCAAACTGAATGGTGTCCTCATAACTAACAATCGAACTAACTAGCTGCTAGTTTCACTTTCCAAAATAACACATAATACACATCACCAGCCGCCTAAAGATCCTATAATTCACTTTGCAACTTGAAGACCAACTCCATGCACTAACCCAAAAATTTAATACCATTGAAACTTGCGTTATAATTTCCTCTTGTCATCTCAAAACCACGTCAGTAAATTATCCCCAAAAGTAAGAGTTTAAACCCTTAGCAGCAATAACTTAAGAACTTCAAAACTATCAATGATCAATTCAATAATAGTCCATAGTTACACCAACGGCACAATAACTGTAGTCTCATAGGTTTACCCACACAAATTTTCTCTTTCCAAAACTTCCCATAATTCCACAATAGCAATACCATATGCATTAAGCTTTTAAAACAATACACTCCATAGCTTCACGATCTAATCACCAAACAAATCATAGCAATTAATTCCTTCTGTATACTCAAACAAACCCAAGCACTCACATCCTCATATAGCCATAGCCCATTGCATGCCAATAACAATCAAGCAATTGTATCCTTGCCACAGCCTATCTATTTATTGACAAATCCTCAAAACCGAACAACTACTACTATGATTAGAAAAACCCACTTTCAATGATCAATTACTCCCACTCTATACCCACCTAGTCGTAAGGGTTTTTTTTTTTTTTTTTCTTTTTGAAACGACGAAACACAGGAATCCTAACCATCAGCGAGTTCATAGGGTATTCACCTAATAACCATCAAGGAATTCATGGGGTAGTTCTAAAAACAAGCATAATTATTGACCTCTCATAATAGAAGTTAGCCAAATCTCTACTAGGATCTCAAACCATAGGGACAAAGGACCGATCAAACAACAACAATTCAAGACTATCCGCAATGTACCGAGTACTAAAAGTTAGAAAATCTTAGCACAAATTCACACAATTACACTAGCCATTCTCAATACCAACCTGAAGCAGTAATATAAGTTACATACTTAAGTCAACCTCCAAGTGTAGTACCACCAATATTAGTTCTTCAAATCCAATAATACCATACTCCACCTACATTACGCCACCAACTTACTTGCAAAACAAGCGTGACGATCCAAATAATTAATAAAATCACATATGCCACATTCTCCTCCAATACCCTATCCAAAGTCAAAAGAAAAATAATGGTCCCACCGAATGAATACTATCTCCATAACACTATGCGGTACCAATGCACATCAAACAACAAAAGTTCTTACAAACGGCAGTAGGACTCTGGGGACTTGGACCTCTACTAAATGAACATGATAAAAATGAATGCAAAAGAAAAAAAAAAATTTCAAACCTGGCTCTGATACCACAATTGTCACACACCAAAACGAGAAGTGACCGGCCATGAATCACAAGACCAAAGCTCGTAGAACATGCAGCCTAAAAAGAAATTTTATAAAAACTCCCAAGCAAGGATCCACCAATCAGTCAACCATTTTTTTTTATTTATTCAGAACATCCCCAACCAATAAATTCCATAAAAAGAATGGGGCACTAACATCCCATGAACCAAATAAAATCCAGCGATCCACAGTAATAAAAGAATCCAGATGTCTGACAAAATGTTTCAATGCGGAAGCGATTAATAAAATAAAAATATGATGAGACACCCTAAGGAGGTCAACAAACGGGATCCCCGAGATGCCGCCAGAGTCCTTTCCTAACTCTCCAACCTACCTGAAAAAGAAGTTGGAATAAATCCGTCAGCTGACGAGCTCAGTGAGTAGCAAAGCAGTATATTAA